>PPUV02000020.1:0-200533 GCA_002911495.2 Spathaspora sp. UFMG-CM-Y285
TGATTCTGGTATTATGTGAACGAGGTGATAAGGTACAACCCGGATCCAAGTGCATGTAAGACACTGTTACCATCTTCAATGTTTGCACTTGTCCGAGAGGATCACGTGCTAGCTCAAAGAGTCCATATCCCTAACATCTAAAAAATTTGATTTTTTTTAGGCTGCACAGATAAATACGTGATTTTCACGTGACTTATAGAGAGGTATATTTCTTTAATTATTGCTGTAGTGAAGGGTTAATGGAGTTTTTTTAGGGGTTTATTCAATACTGTTACCCTATTTCTTCATTTTTATAGTCTAGTAGTTATTTTTTATTAATGTTTGTTGGAGTTTTTACATTATTTATAACTGAAATGTATTGAAAATGCTTCTTGTAACAATAACTTTGCCATTTGTAGTGCAAAAGAAGTGGAATAGAAAGTTTATAAGCAGTAATATTAAAGATATTTCTGAATTATTGGCCATGATTATATACCATGTTAATCTAACATATCAAGATTTACTACTCTTTCCTTTACAAATTGTTATGGAATATTTCCAGTCGACTTGAACCAAAAGAAACGATGTAAATTCCTGGTTATTTTTCTCTTGTTTCCTAATCACTGTACACTTGATAACTTCTTGTCAGACTATCTCTTTGTTTCAGAAATCTCCTAGTAGATAACGAGAGTATTGTTTAATTTCAATGATGATATGATATATGGTTTGCAGTTTCCAAAGATCTATGAGAGTTACTCTTCTGGTAATAATTAAGCCAATGATGGAAAATCTAACAACTGAGTGAAGGAAACACTGATGATATTCAAAACCAATGGACATTCAAGTTGCGAAAAAATAAAGATTTAAGAATTTGCAACTATATTTGAACGTTTTCAAATTGGATTTTAGACAGTTTTAAATGTATTCTTACCTGTTGAGAAAAATTCTTTAACTCTTCAGAATTTAAAATTAGTTAAGCATGTAAAAAATTATGTTACAAGATTATGATACTCTAATTATACAATCAAGGATTTGGTTTTGTTTTCCATCATGGTTTCAATTTACTTGAAATTGTTTATTCTTTTCTCTCACTAACAATGTCTATGTTAATTTGAAAAATATAACTATTAATATTTAATTGATGAAGTTTACCGAGTTGATAATATCATTTTATGAAGATTATTTGCAAAAATTTCGGGAAAAGTTGATCAAGTTTTTGAATGGATATATCAGTCCAGAAAATAGAAGAATATACTCTATATTTACTAGACTAGTAACAGTCATCTAAACCTAACTACTGACAGAAATATAACCTCTAGTTAATTCCATTGACCATCTAAAATTGGAATTTGAAAAGTTCATCACGTGATATAATTATTGTTGATGTGATAAACCATGGAAAATTTCTCGAAAAAATTTGGTTTAGTGGTGTAGCGGCTATCACGTTTCGTTTACATGTGTGTAATACGCAGGTAAGTTCCGAAAAGGCCCCGAGTTCGATCCTCGGCTAGATCAATGTTCATTTTTTTTGCAATTTTCAGATTAATAAATAAACATTACACTATATATATTATCTACAATTTTGAACCCTTGACAAATTCTGTTCCTTGTTTAATTGAACCAGATAATCCCTTTAATGCAACTTCAATTAATTTTTTTTCTTGTTCAGTTTGGACCAAATTTTCAAAAGGATTAATAAAACTTTCAATATGACCATTTTGTAAACGTACAGGAACAGAAAAGAAATCAACACCATTTAAATGAGTATCGGAAAAGATTTTCCCATAGGGAATACCTGGTAAATAAATATAGGCGGAATCTGGAACAATAACTGGTTGATTTGTTCCCACTAATGATTCCAAGATATTTTCGGCAAATCTATATCCTGCAAGGGCCATAGATAATGTGGCTGATCCAGTACCATTCTTGGCCTTGACGACTTCATCACCTCCATATTGAACACGATTGACGAATTTATCATATTGGGAAGTAGATAATGTTTTAACTTTGGAGGAAATTTCAGAATCATAATTGATTAAAGGTACAATGGTATCTCCTGAATGACCCCCAATCACGGAAATTTTTCCTCTAAGTTTTGAAGGATCAACATTTATTAATCCACCTAAGAAAGTCTCGGCTCTTACCACATCTAAAGTAGTTACCCCAAATAACTTACGGGGGTTAAAAACACCCAATTTTTTCAAAACTTCAGCAGCAATAGGAACGGTGGAATTGACAGGGTTAGAAATAATCAAAATTGCGGCATTAGGAGCAGTTTTCCCAACATTGGCAATTAAATCTCTTACAATTGAAGCATTAATGTTAAATAAATCAGCTCTGGTCATACCTGGTTTTCTTGGTACACCAGCAGGGATAACTACTAAATCGGTACCTTTTAGAGCAGCAGTGATTGCATGAGTGTCAGTCTTGGAGCTTGGTTGATGTCCAGTTACAATAGCGGGAGTGTTAATATGGGATAAATCAGCAGCAACTCCATGAGCATTAACAATATCATAAAGAGCTAATTCAGTGACATAAGGATTTAATTTTAAGAGTAAAGATAATGGTTGTCCAATACCTCCAGCTGCACCTGCAACAGTTACTTTGACCATGTTTAATTAATTTGTGTAAATAAAAAGTAGGGAGTAGTTTGAAAAATTTTTTCAAGAACAATTGTCCATATTTAAATAAACTATTAACGTGGGGTTAAAACGAGGAGAATATTTCTTCCGCGGTATCTGCCAAATGCCATCACATGCCGATATCTTCATCCCGAGGAGTGAAAGTGGGGCGGATCACATGATAAATGATCACCTGATATAAACTGCAAAACATTCAATTTTACAGTTTCCATTCATTTACAGGTTCACCAAAACATGTAAGGAAAAAAAATGCTTAGCAACCGACAAAAAAACTCAAGATAACCATCAAAGCTTTTCCTGACAACTTAGGGATACCCATCATGTTATCATTCACAGCCTTTAGCATACTAACCACATTATTGGCCACCTGTGCTGGTATCGACTGTTCTGTCAAAGAACTTCAACATTATAATTTTGAAAGCATCAAGGGTGTTCGTTCTTTAACCACCATTAAAAACACGCCTCCTTCTCAAACTAATATAACTTGGAATATAGGTATTTGTGAACCCATCAATTCCATTAGTGATTGTCCCAAGAATTCCGATTTATGTGGAATTAAATCAATTATTCTTGATGATAAGCCAATTATTGCTGAAATTGTTAGTTTTAATGCTAATTTACAAAAGTCATATAAACCATTTAGTAAAGATGATAAGAATTCTGATTCTGACGGAATAACTATTCTGTATACTGGGGTGAATTGGGGAGATTCTTTAGTTGATGCTGAATTGAAATTTATTTGTGACAAAAATGCTGAAGATAACAAATTTAAATTGGATAAATGGGATGGAAATAAATTAAAACTTACCATGATGACCAAGGCAGCTTGTATAACTAGTGATAAAGATAAGAAAACTCCCAAGCCAGATGATGGAAAGAAGAAACCGGATAATGGAGAATCTTGGGGTTGGTTTACTTGGATTTTCATCTTTTTAGTGTTATTTTTAAGTATTTATATTGTTGGAGGTGCCTGGTTTCAATATAATAAAGGGAATGCTATAGATTTCCAAAGCGCATTAAAGGAAGTTTTGGAGAATTTTATTGATTTATTACGAGGATTACCAAGTTTCTGTAGAGAAATTATTGAAAGATTTACTGGGAATAGAAGCAGAGGTGATTATAGTGCTGTTTAACATGTTTCTTTGTGCTTGTATGTATCTTCATTATATAGAATAATTAATAAAAAATGCATTAACTGTGTGTCAACAGAGTCATATTGTCTCACGTGACCACTTCTATCAATTTTTTTGCATCGCCGTTAAAGGGTTTCAAATTTTCAGCGACTAATTTCACCAATTTTAAACACAAGAAGTTATAGAATATGTTCACAGTTAAAGAGAAGATACAGAGTTTAAAACCAAATGAAAGATTCATTTCTTTTGAATTTTTCCCTCCTAAAACTGATTCTGGGTTTAGAAATTTACTTGCTAGATTGAATCGGATGCTGGCATTAAACCCATTATTTATTACTGTTACCTGGGGAGCTGGAGGTTCTACTAGTGAAAAATCATTAGATTTAGCTGCCACTTGTCAAAAGGATTTGGGATTAACTACAGTTTTACATTTAACATGTACCAACACTAATAAGGAAATAATTGATGAAGCATTAGCCAAAGCTAAACGTAATGGAATCAAGAATATTTTAGCCTTAAGAGGAGATCCTCCAAGAACTCAAGAATATTGGACTCCCAATTGTGAATTTAATGGTGCTGTTGATTTAGTTAAATATATTAGACAACAATATGGTGATTATTTTTGTATTGGAGTTGCAGGATACCCTGAGGGACATGTTGATGGATCAGATGCTTCTGGTCAAGATCCGAAAAAGGATATGCCATTTTTGGTGGAAAAAGTTAAAGCTGGTGCTGATTTTATTATTACTCAATTGTTTTTCGATGTTGATCAATTTATTGAATATGAAAAGTTAATTGATCAATATGAAGAATTGAAAAATATTCCCTTAATTCCTGGATTAATGCCAATTACTACTTATAGAGTGTTTACTAGAGCCAGTAAATTGTCTCATGCATCTATTCCAAGGGAAATACTACAAGAACTTGAAAAAGTAAGTAATGATGATGATGCAGTCAAAACACTTGGTGTTAAAATCTTGAGTGATATAGTAGCCAAAATTAATTCAAAAATAGGTACCAGAATTAAAGGATATCATTTCTATTGTTTGAATTTAGAGAAAGCCGTGGCTTCAATTATAGATCAATCTGAAGTATTAAAACCAATTTTAGATATGCCCCATTTGACTCCTGAAAATGACGATGCCATTGCTTCGGAATCCGAAGATGAACAAGAGGTGATACCGGCGAGTTCTATTAACAACGGAATCAATAGAAGAAAGTCTTCATTAATCAATGACAATGAACTTGCCATATCTCCAGCAACAAAGGAATTAATTGGTAAAGCGCTTTTAAAAGATCGACAAGTTTTGGTTGATATAAGTACGGGGAAGGGGGCATTAGGTAAAGATGCTACTTGGGATGATTTCCCCAATGGGAGATTTGGTGATTCAAATTCCCCAGCATATGGAGAAATTGATGGATATGGTCCAAATTTAAAAATCCATACTCCAGCTGAGGCTTCATTAAATTGGGGCTCACCAGAAACCCTTTCAGATCTAACTCAAGTATTTATTGATTATTTATCAGGCAAAATAGATGTATTACCTTGGACAGATACTCCCTTATCACCGGAAACTGCATTAATTCAAGAACAATTATTTGAATTGAATAAAAAGGGGTGGTTTTCTTTGGCTTCTCAACCTGCAGTTAATGGATGTAGATCTACTGATAGAATGTTTGGATGGGGGCCCAGAAATGGTATTGTATATCAAAAGGCATTTGTCGAAATATTTATTCCAAAACAAGAATGGGAAAATGTGTTATTACCAAGATTAACACCAAGTATTAACAAAAAAACAATTACATATTATATGGGAGATAAGCAAGGTAATATTAAATCTAATTTACTTTTAGAACCTGATGCAAGATATACCAAGAATGCAGTGACTTGGGGAGTTTTCCCTCTGAAGGAAGTAATTCAACCAACAATTATTGATTATGAATCATTTAGAGCTTGGAATGAAGAAGCATTTGCGTTGTGGTTACAATGGGCTAGATGTTATAAGATGAATTCAAAGTCGTTTCAATTATTGAATTCAATTTATAACAATTATGTTCTTGTTAGTTTGATTCATCATGATTTCCCTGAAGAAAATGCCTTGTGGGAGTGTTTATTAGATGAATAACTAGTAGCTGAGTGGAAGTTGTAGTTATAGCTTCTACTCACTAATTCAATTGTAGTTTCAATTCACTCTTTAATATATCAATTTCCTTTTGAATCAACCCATCATTAAGTGTAGATACTAATTCTTCATCTTCAGGATTAATTCCTTGATATTCACAAGTTTTAAAATCAAGAAATAGAACCCCTCTCAGAATAACCGCACCTTGTTTAACTAATAATCTCCCACCAAGTGGGATACCCAATGGTGTTGATGTATTTTGATTTGCCCGAAGGAAATTTAAAGGTTGTTGTTCAAAGGCAAATGTATAATTATTGTGAAAATCACGAAGTAGGAGTTTGTAAGTGGTGGAAGCAGAACTATTCAGATAACGCGTGTTGTCATCATCTTTAATCTCTCTAATTATTCTATTACCATTCCTCACTCGATCTACTGAAACACTATTGGGATCATGATAATGTTGCCAATCTTCTAATTGATTCAATTTAGATTTGGATATGTTTTCTATACGTATAATATTAAACAACGTTGATTGATTTAACTCTGTTTGTTCAACTTTAGCAAAGTCAGACGCGACGAATTTGTTCATGGTGAAGAAGAGAAAAGTGCCAAAAGATATATATATAATTATTTTTTCTTCTTTCAAATCTACTTTCTTCTCTTTTGTTAACTGACAAATGTCATTGTTTGTTCAAGATGATCAACAACCAGAAGATGCAACGATACCAGAGGTGGAACCAGGTTCGATTCCCGTGGTGTTCCAAGAACCAGAAATAATCCCAATATATCCTGATCGTGAAGTTAATTGTACATTACCTTTACCTTACCAACAAGTAATTGTTGAAGATATGCTTACTAAAGATGGACTATTAATTCTTGGTCATGGGTTAGGATGGGATTTAATTACATCTAACTTATTGCACGCGTTAAGTTCCCCTACAGTTACCTTAGCTAACAATCAAGTTAAAAAACGAGGATTAATCTTTGTCTTAAATATGAGAAAAGAAGAAATTATTCAATTACGTGAAGAATTAAGTTATTTAAGTTGGTTGGATGAGGGAACGTCTACTCCATTTATGGAAATCACTGGGGATTCCCAATCGGGGAAACGAAAGTCAATATATGCTGAAGGTGGAATAATCTCCATCACTTCAAGAGTACTTGTAGTTGATTTACTTTCAGGAATGATATCTCCAAATGATATAACGGGGTTGTTTATCTTACATGCCGAACGAATAAAAGAAACTTCGAATGAATCATTTATAGTTAGTTTATATCGAGATGAGAATCAATGGGGATTTATCAAGGCATTTTCTGATAACCCGGAATCATTTGTTGGATTCACACCCTTGGCGACAAAATTAAAAGTATTGCGAATATCAAATGTTTTCTTATGGCCAAGATTTCACGTAACGATATCTCAATCATTTAACATAATTAAGAAACAACAAGATTTACGAAAATATGTTACCGAAATCAATACAAAATTATCCTATAAAATGAACAAGATTCAATCAGCTATTCTCTCTTGTATTCAAGCATGTTTAGGAGAATTAAAACGTCATAACGCTGAGTTGGCCACGGAATATTGGGATATGGAAAATGTTCATGATCCTGATTTTGTCAGAAATATTCGAGTTTCTTTGGAATCTCAATGGCATAGAGTGACATATACAACAAAAATCTTAGTAGTTGATTTGGGAACATTGTTAAATCTACTTACAAGTTTACTTACATTGGATTCTGTATCTTATTATCAAGTTGTTCAAGGAATAGTCGATGCAAATATCAAACATCAAGCTTCTTCAATCAATGCATCAATGAGTCCCTGGCTTAATTTGAATGAATCAAATACAATTATAAGTTATGCCAAGGAACGAGCCCTTGGAAAGTATAACGATGAATATATTTTGGAAGAATTACCGAAATGGAGTCAATTAGGTTTACTTATTGATGATATTTTATATGAGAAAAGTACTAATAAAGACCAGGGGCCAATCTTAATTATGTGTTCCTCTAAAATAATTGCTAAACAATTGATGAAATTGTTGGAAACAATGAAACTTGAACAAGTTGCTGATAAAAAAGGATTTAGTTGTCGGAAATACATGATTGGCAAAGTACATGAATATTTAGCATGGAAGGAGGTTAATTCGTTAGTTAAAAAAGTCAATGCTGAATTGAATAAAGAAGAGGAGAGTGAATCTAATGAAGAAATTTCTGTATCAAAGACATTTACCAGAAATGGTCAACCTATAAGTAAGAGAAGAAGAACTAGAGGTGATAGTGTAACTGCCAGAGTATCGAAAATGTATTCATCAAGTGAAACAGCAGAAGTAGATGAAGAAGAGTTAAAGAAACTTGAAGAAGAACCTGAAGAATTGGATAGTGAAAGTGATGTCGAGGAAATACAGGAAATAGAAACACTGCATCTTGAATTCACTCATATTGACAACAATACCCAAATTCTAATTCAAGCATACAATGAAGACAATGATATTTCCTTACTTCAAGAATTATCTCCATCACATATTATAATGTATGAACCAAACCTTACATTCATACGAAGAATTGAAATCTTTCAAGCAATAAATCATGACAACCCAGCCAAAGTGTTCTTTATGTATTACGGTAATTCCATTGAAGAACAAAAACATTTAATACGAATCAAGAAAGAAAAAGAAGCATTTACCAAATTAATTAAAGAAAAAGCTAGTCTTGGTAAACATTTTGAAACTTCAGAAGATAATTATCGATTTCAAATTCAACGAAATCAAGTAGTCAACACTCGTATTGCTGGTGGTGCTCATTTCCGGACAGAAACTGATGAAATGAGAGTTGTAGTTGATGTACGGGAATTTCGATCTTCCCTACCCAATTTACTTTATCGAATTGGAATAAAAGTTATTCCTTGTATGATTACTGTGGGTGATTATATAGTCACGCCTAAAATCTGTGTTGAAAGAAAATCAATTCCGGATTTAATTTCCAGTTTTAAAAGTGGGAGATTATATCATCAATGTGAACAAATGTTTAAACATTATGAATTACCGACATTACTTATTGAATTTGATGAAAATAAATCATTTTCATTAGAACCATTCTCGGAATCAAAGTTTCAACGGGCAGGAACACCAAGAAATCCTACCGTAAACAATAAAATCCAACAAAATATTCAATCGAAATTATTACTGTTACTTGTAGCATTCCCGAAATTGAAAATCATATGGTCTTCATCACCTTATGAAACAACTCAGATTTTCTTTGAATTAAAGGCAAATCAAGAAGAACCTCAAGTTGGTGTTGCTATGGATAAGGGGGTGAACAAATCGGTGATCACTGAAGATGGAGGACCACCAATTTTTAATGATGATCCCATTGATTTTATTCAGAATATCCCCGGGATAAATGCTAGTAATTATCATATACTTATCCAGAAAGTTAAAAGTATTGAACTGTTGGTGCAATTGTCACGAGAAGAATTTATGAATATCTTGGGAGAGGAAAATGGAAGGAAAGCGTATACTTTTATTAATCGCAAGATTTAACTGTAACAGTAAACTTGTAAAATATCTGTAATATTGTAAATAAATAAAATGTTATTTGGTATGTCCTTGATTTGTATTACAAATTCGCTCATTGCTGCAAATGCAGATTTGCAACAATGGATTTTTCCACCCAATAAACGCATGCGAATTAATCATCAACCTTTACCGAGGAAGGAGATGGCAATGATTATTTACCCAATACTAGTTATAGAACATCAGGAGTAGATATACATATACAGTAAGGTACTTCAGATCATGTGAAACTTCATATTGTTGAGTTGTATGTGTTTAGATAAAGATTATCATTGCTTCCAATGAACGGCTCCTATTTCCTATTTGGGAAAACACTTCCCAAATGATTGAAATTAACATATGATCGTATAGACTGAAGAAAAAAAAAAAAGAAACACTCTACAATAAACGTCTTTATAAAGATCTTGAAATTTCTCCATTCTTGTCGTTTCCCATTTTTCTAGTTTTACACTGAAATTACTAGTCAACAGTTTCAGCTCTACAACATTCGACATCGAGAAATAATTTTTCACATTTGAAAAAAAAAAAAGAATTCAACTCAACCCGTTAAGATGACCCAACTTCAAATGTCCTCCCCAACACATATTCAAATAGGAGGTCGCAAATCAAGACTCGCTGTAATCCAATCTGAAGCCGTTAAAGCTGCTATTGAACGTAAATTCCCCGACATATCATGTTCAATACTAGCCCTTTCTACCCTTGGGGATAAAGTTCAAAGTCAACCACTTTATTCATTTGGGGGTAAGAGTTTATGGACAAAAGAATTAGAAGTCTTGTTACTTGAAAGTATAGATGAATACCCTCAACTTGATATTATTGTTCATTCTCTTAAAGATATGCCTACTAAATTACCAGAAGAATTTGAATTAGGATGTATTTTCCATCGAGAAGATCCTCGTGATGCCATAGTTATGAAATCTGGTTCAAAATATAAACTGTTGAGTGAATTACCTGCTGGTTCCATTGTGGGTACTTCTTCAATTAGAAGACTGTCACAATTAATTAAAAATTATCCTCATTTAAAATTTGAATCTGTTAGAGGTAATATTCAAACGAGATTATCAAAACTAGATAATCCGGAAAATGAATTTTGTTGTCTTATATTAGCAAGTGCGGGATTGGTTAGATTAGGCCTTGGTGATAGAATAACAGCAAATTTAGATGATATGTATTATGCTGTAGGACAAGGTGCATTAGGAATTGAAATAAGGAAAGGTGATGAAAAGATAAAAACAATTTTAAAACAAATTGCTGATCCTGTAGCGACAATTTGTTGTACTGCTGAAAGATCGTTAATGAAATATTTGGAAGGTGGATGTTCAGTACCATTGGGAGTCAAGAGTGAGTATAATGAAGACAGTAAAGTATTGAATATGAAGGCAATTATAGTTAGTCCCGATGGAAAGGAGTATATTGAAGAAGAAATCAGTAAAAAGATTACATCACCGGAAGATTGTTTAGCAGTAGGTGTTGAATTAGGTAAATTATTGAAGGAAAGAGGGGGGAAAGAGATTTTAGAAAAAATCGATTTGACTAGAAATATTAATGCCCGTCCAACCGACGTTTAAAATTTTAATAGGTTATACTTTTTTGTGTGTACATGTAAATAGAGGAGTAAAGATTTATTTTACGTTGATCGGTGTGTGTGTGTGTGTGTGTGTAGTTGGTAAATTTGCTTGGTAGTATGCGGGGATATTCTTGATCTATGGTCAAGAGTTCTTACTAGTTCAACAATTCTTAACAATCTTGTATTTTTAAGGAACACTACACAGTTTTTATACACCCGTGCATTACCACGGAAATGATTGCCTTGACGAAAATCAAACTTAATATACTTTTCACGAAAATAGTTAAAGTCAAAACTAAATCAATTGACGGTATTCTAAAAACCCCACAAGTTTCCTCCTCCTTCCCCCTAAAATGATTGTTAATCATCTTCAACTCCGAATCCCATTCCGAAGTTTTTTTGTTATTGCCCCTCTATTCCAAGAAAAAAATAACACAAAGAAAATTATTAGTGTTTTTACGTGCTTGGGCTTATTTATTTTGATTGGTTGTTGATCCCTACTCCCCGAGACTTTCTGAATCCTAAAAAAAGAAATTCCTCAGTACATTAGTGGGGCAGTACCTAATAAAGTTAAAGTAGTGTTCTTTTTTTTGGGGGGTTACCCCATATTTCAGACATTTTTTTTTTCTTGGTGGATTAAAAGGTTGATGTAGTTAATTAATGTTATCTATGTATAAGGGCACATGATGCAAAAAAAATATTGGGGAATTGTTGCAATTGATGAAGGAATAGACCGAATGATAGTAACCCCAAAGGCAATTTACGTGAGATTTCATCTTTGAATCGCCCGTTGTATTTCTAAACACATTGTAAGTATTTTGACGCGATAGGCTAGAGAGGGCTACAAATACAATCTTAACCATCGCTAATAACCAGTAGACAACATTTGTTGAGGCTTTTTATTTATTATTTTCCAGAAAGATCTCTCTCTTATCGGGTTAATAATAATTTTTTTTGGGTTCCTATCCCACATTGGAAGTGGGGTACATTTCATTATTTCTCGTTTTTGTTTTTTGTTTGGGAGTGTTAGCTTGGCTGAGTGATAGGTGGTTGTAAATAGCGGTGCGTGTGACTGTTGTGTGCTAAGTTTCCGACACGAATACCACCAATTCCACTACTCAATTGCAAATGCTGCAATCGCAATCAAGTGTATACCACTTGAACACCATCTCAATCAATCATTCACTCTCCACCTACTCAACAATTAATTTTTCAACAAGGCTGGCCAAGACTTTTTTTAAGATATTATTCCAGGGAGACTTAACCCCACAAAATTTTGTAACTACTCATGCATAAAAAATAAAAATACTAAAAGTATTTATTCAGACACAAAAATAAAAAATAAAACAAAAATAAAATACAAAAAAAATGCAAAAAAAGCGCTGATATCAGACTACTCCGAATGAGAACAAATGAATGCGCTTGATTACGAAATCATCAATCGATTGCGCGTGGAATTGACTCAATTCCAACATCAAACAGATGAAATTCAAACTTCCAAGTTCAATCACACACGTTCAGCATTTTCAAATGACCAACATCACACACCAAACAATCTCGGAGTTTTTTTTCTTACATGTGGGAAAAAAAGTGTCTGAAAAATTATTATCCATTTAAGCTTTATTCAAAGTCCGAACAGAACTTCCGATCAAAAACAGAACAAAGGTATTGATATAACACAAGTGCAAAGAAAAATGATTCTTTCCTGTTAATGTGTATTGTGACTACGCCACAATAACAAAAAGTAAACAACTTATCCCATGTGAATACTGTTTTATACCCAGATCATTGGCTAATCAAGAGATCAATTACCAATACAATCCCAGCAATTTGATTGATCCCTCAAAACCCACCCGGTCAAGTGGGGCAAACTTGGTGGAGTAGAAAAAGTTTAATCCAAGAAAAAAAAAGTCTGGAAAACAAGATTTTTGTCTGGTTGATTTGCTAGTTTATCCACAGTACTCAAAAAAAAAAAGAATAAATAGATTTTACCAAGAAATAAAAAATTTTAATCTTATACATGTACAGAACTATGCATTTGCCCCTAACCTCCCCACATTTCTAAATTCTTTTTTTAAAGTATCGCCTTGAAAAACTGAGGAGCAATTAATGGACAAGGAAATAAGGAGAGTGTCGGAGATTGAAAAAGTATAAATATCTACTGATTTTCCTTTTACCAAAAAAATTTTGTAATACTCTTTTCCTCTTCCTTTTCTTCTTTCTATCTTTTATATCATCAGTTGGAACAGCCAATTTTTTTTACTTTTACAGCTTAAGTAACATTTTACAATTGACAATCGTCTATTTTAATTTGAGACTTTTTCCCACCCGCTCCCCGACATAAATTTATTATTTTTTAATTGACTTAAAGAACAATAGATTTTTACAGAAACAAAAAAACACTCCCCCCACCTGATAATAATTTTTATTGACTATATTAGACCCTTGTCTCCGCCCCCGAAAAAAAGTTAATTCAAAATGGTAGAACAAACTAAACAATCCCATATTTCTTTAGACCACGAAAAGATGCAAGCTCCACCTGAAGGGTTCTTTGAACGTTCAACTGGAAAGCCAAACTTGGCTGATTTTGAAACTTACCAAAAAATGTATGATCAATCTATTAAAGATCCTGCCACTTTTTTTGGTAACCAAGCTACTGAACTTTTAGACTGGGTTAGACCATTTGATCAAGCAAGATTCCCAGCTGATCCTAAGGAGGATTTCAAGAATGGTGACATTCCTGCTTGGTTTGTTGGTGGTCAAATCAATGCTGCTTACAATTGTGTTGATAGATGGGCTGCTAAGGATCCAAACAAGGTTGCTATTGTTTATGAAGGTGACGAACCAGATTCTGGTAGAAAAATCACTTATGGTGAATTATTGAAGGACGTTTGTAAATTGGCTCAAGCTTTAACCAAATTGGGTGTTAGAAAGGGTGACTCAGTTGCTGTTTACTTGCCAATGATTCCTGAAGCTGTTGTTACTCTTTTAGCTATTGTTAGAATTGGTGCCATTCATTCAGTTATTTTTGCTGGTTTCTCTTCTACTTCATTAAAGGATAGAATTTTAGATGCTGATTCTAGACTTGTTATTACTGCTGATGAATCCAAGAGAGGTGGTAAGACTATTGAAACCAAGAAGATTGTTGATGATGCCTTGAAGGATTGTCCTGATGTAAGAAATGTTATTGTTTTCAAGAGAACTGGTAATTCTCATGTTCCATTTTCTCCTGGTAGAGATTTATGGTGGCACGATGAATTGGCCAAATATGGTAATTATTTCCCACCAGTTCCCGTTAATGCTGAAGATCCAATGTTTTTGTTGTATACTTCTGGTTCTACTGGTAAGCCAAAGGGTGTTCAACATAATACTGCGGGTTATTTATTAGGTGCTGCTTTAACTACCAAGTATACTTTTGATATGCATCAAGAAGATCTTTTGTTTACTGCTGGTGATATTGGTTGGATTACTGGTCATACTTATGTTGTTTATGGTCCATTATTGGCTGGTGGTACTACTCTTGTTTTTGAAGGTACTCCAGCTTATCCAAACTTTTCCAGATATTGGGAAATTGTTGACAAGTACAAGGTTAATCAATTTTATGTTGCTCCAACTGCTTTAAGATTGTTAAAGAGAGCTGGTCACAAGTATGTTGAACCATATGACTTGTCTTCATTAAGAGTTTTGGGTACTGTCGGTGAACCAATTGCTGCTGAAGTTTGGCACTGGTATAGTGAATTTGTTGGTAGAAACAAGGCTCATATTATTGATACTTATTGGCAAACTGAATCAGGATCTCATTTATTGACTCCTCTTGCTGGTATTACTCCAACCAAGCCAGGTTCTGCTTCTTTACCATTCTTTGGTATTGACCCAAGAATCTTGGACCCAACTACTGGTGAAGAATTGACTGGTAGAGATGTTGAAGGTGTTTTGGCTATTAAATCTGCTTGGCCATCTATTACTAGAGGTATTTTTGGTGATTACAATAGATATATTGACACTTATTTAAGACCTTATGCTGATCATTACTTTTCTGGTGATGGTTGTGCTAGAGATTTGGATGGTTTCTATTGGATTTTGGGTAGAGTTGATGATGTTGTCAACGTTTCTGGTCATAGATTATCTACTGCTGAAGTTGAAGCTGCTTTGATTGAACATGACCTTGTTGGAGAATCTGCTGTTGTTGGTTATGCTGATGACTTGACTGGTCAAGCCATTGCTGCTTATGTTTCCTTGAAGAAACACAAGCTTCCAAAGGATCCTGATTTCGAAGCTATCAAGAAGGAATTAGTCTTGACTGTTAGAAAGGAAATTGGACCATTTGCTGCTCCAAAGACTGTTTTATTTGTTGATGATTTACCAAAGACTAGATCAGGTAAGATTATGAGAAGAATCTTGAGAAAGGTTTTGGCTGGTGAAGAAGATCAATTGGGAGATATTTCCACTTTATCTAATCCACAAGCTGTTTCAGACATTATTGAAACTGTCAAGGCTACTAGAAAGTAGGTGATTTATTATTATTATTGTTTTTGAATTGATTTTTTATATTTATGCTATTTGTTTTTTTTTGTTTTTATATACGTAGAATATTTATTTAATATATTGTACTGAGTATTACATTACAGATAGAGAGGCAACAGCGATAGTTGTGACTCGAGAAGTAGAGCGTGTGAAATGGTACATACATTCTACACATTGTCAATCTTGGCAATTGCTTCAAATAAAGAATTAGGTTCAGGTTTCCTAGCAACAACATTAGGTGTTATCCCATTCTGTAATAGATATTCTTCAGTAGTTGGACCAATTGAAGCAATTTTCCAATCATGCGTATTGCTTTGTAAATATTCAACAATCAGTTCTGTACCTTGAGGACTGAAAAATATTAACCAACCACTTTGATTTTTGATAGAGTCAAATCTTTCTACAACATCTTCTCGTACACTTGTTTTATAAATTACATTCTCTGTTAATGTATACCCTTGTTCGAGTAATGTACGTGGGATTATATCTTTTCTAATCTCCCCTGTGAAAAATACAATTGGTTGGGTTTTGTCAATATCTTGCATTACTAATTGGGCTAATTTGGCTCCATTCCCTGCATGTTCCCCACCACGAACATTACTGAACCCCACATCTCGAAGAATCTTGTAAGTAGCTGGACCAACAGTATAGCCAATTTTTCGAAGGATATTAGATTTAGATGCCTCGCTTAACTCGCCAATACATTCACGTAACATCTCTACTGCTCGTTGGGAGGTGATTATAAATATATCAATTTGGGAAAACTCTTTTGATTCAAGATATGTTATTGTAGCTTGTTTGTTCACATGACCATGAGTTAAAAGAGGTATGAACTTAGGTGTATAGTGTTCTAATTGGAATTTCACCTCATATGGATCGCTTGGTATACTTGCATTCTTTAAAAGTATTACATTAGTCATGTTGCAAGTATTTTGTAGAGAATTTGGTTAAATTTTCACAATTTTTTTCTCGCTAAACAAAAAAGAATACAAACATGTATAACAATAATAAACTGAAAAATAAAGAATATATATATTAATTAAGAAAACTGTATACACACATATAAATAAAACCCATTTTTAAACAAATGTCAAAAAAACTTTAGAACTATAGCGAAATAATAAAAACAAACAAACCAATATTATAGAAAATCTCTTTAAACACTCACAACTCCCTCTCCTCCTCCACCTCGATTAAATAATCTTCCTATTCTTTCATCACCAACCATTGCATTACCTACAATCCCTCTAATTACATCCTTGGCATGTTCAATAGTATCAATCTTATAACCCATAACATATATCATAAAGAATAACCCTAGTATACACATTAATGCAGGTAACCAGAAAAAGAACAACATTTTATCATTCTCCACTGTTTTTCTAGGATGATTAATATATGAAACCACCATATCCTCAGAAGAATCTGAAGGTACAACATCAGAATCAACTCCTTGAGATTCAACTCGATTCAATAATCTTTCAATTGAAGATTTAGGTTTAGAAGATGAAGATGAAGGTCCCAGGGGGAATAAATCATCATATGAAGGTAAAGATTCTCCTCGTTCATCATCACTATGAAATACATTCATCATCTTTTGCCATAATCCTGTAGATGTTGGAGTTAACGGTGTGTCTTCAGGGGTGGTAATTGTTTCAATTTCACTATCAATTTCATCATCACTACGTTCTTCTTGGGAATAATCATCTTCATAATCTTCAACAACTTCATATTCATATTCTTCATAATCTTCCGATTCATGTTCGGAATCAGCAAATTCCGAAGAATAATCTTCAACAGAAGTTATTATATCCAGTTGAGGATATTCTTGTTTATCCAAATCATGTAAATCATCCAGTAATACCATTTTAGATACATGTCTTCCATAGTTATTATCAAACATTGAATTCAATGAATCCATACTATAAGTTTTCTTTATTTCTTCGAAATTATCCATATTTGATTCAAACATATCCAATACATTTAAATCAACATAATCTTTTAAATATTTATCATTAGATAATTTCAAATTCACATTAGATTTACATTCAATAAAGATATTAATTAAATCGCGATGTCCACACATACCAGCTAAAAACAATGGAGTTATTCCTTGATTATCTTGTAAATCAATCTTACATCCATGATTCATTAAAAATCGGATTAATTGAGAATAATTTTTCAACGTAGCCAAATGTAATAATGATTGACCTTGTTTGTTAGATAATTGCCAATTTGGAATGACAATAGGACAATTTGGTAAATCAACTAATGAAAGTAAATTAATCAAAATTTCTTGAGTAGATAATCCTGATTTTGTCAATTGTTCTAAAGATTTATGAGCATTGTTGAACCAAGCATCATTTGCCAATTGCTGTTGCTGTTGTTGTTGCTGTTGTTGTTGCTGTTGAGTAGATGAATTAGGTGTACTACTACCACTAGCTCCATCGGTACCTACAATTCGTTTAGCAATATTCTTGGCATCTTCTAATTTCCCATTCATTTTCAATCCCACAATCTGTAAAGCCAATTCAATCAATTGTCGATCAGTATCATCAGTATATGTGAAAACTTGTTGAGGTTGATGATGATGTAATACATTATCAAGATCTTCAAAACTAACCAATACTTGACCTGGCATAGCAGCAGGAGGTAAATAAGTAACAATTGTAGTTTCTGACCAACAATGAGTAGCTAATGCAGAATTAACCCCGAATTTAACCAGTAATCCCGGGCGGAAATTAAATCCTAATAATGTCACTTCTATACCACCTCTAATTGGACCTTGTGAAGGGATAATTCTTTGAATTGAAGGTAAGGAATGTTGGGTAGGTAATTGAGTTTGTTGCTGTTGTTGCTGTTGTTGTTGTTGAGTTTGTTGTTGCTGTTGTGGTTGAGTAGTACCTTGAGTAAACGGTGACAAACCTGAAGTTAAATTGCCATAAGATTGTGATCCAAGTAAGGCTTGTTGTTGAAGAGGTTTAAACAAATTTGTTACTCCTGAAGTATTAGTATCGCTGTTACTTACTGGTGAATACCCATTAATACTTCCATTATACATGGGGTTGGAAGAATTATTCAAAGAATCATCAATAGATAACTTCTTTCTCTTTGGAGCTCGTGATTCCACATCAGTATTGGTAAATGCTTCTGAAGCAGATTCATCTAATATTGAATTAGGAGATAATTGATGATGATGAGGAGACAATTTCGTTGTATCACCTTCAGAATCAGAATTTGTCTTCTTTTTCTTTAAATTAGAATATTCTGCTAATCCTTGTAAATTGGTTGATGAACCAGCTATGGAATTTGGTAATGAAGGATCTTTAGATAAACTGGTCTTTTTTCTATCCATAATCATAATTGAATTTGTCATATGTTTAGCTACAACTTCACCTTGATTATTTTTAATCACAAACAACAATTTAAACCCATCAGGTTCTTTATGATGTCTACAATAACATATTATTCTTGCTGATAATTCAATAGACTTAGTAGCATCATTATTTAATCCTGTAGGTGAAGGGAATGAAACAATTTCTTTACAATTGAAAATCAATGCTTTCTTCATCATTTTATCATTGGCCCAACTATTGGGGTTATTTTTAACTATTCCATTTGCTGATATACTTTGCATTAATGGTTCTGAAAAATCTGATTGATCATTATTATCCAATTGACCAATTTTTCTTCTTGATGCTCGTTTCTGTTCTCGTTTAATACATCTTGGACAAATATTACAAGATTTTGATAAATCTGAAGTGAAAACATATGCATCCATATATAATAAATTTTCTTTTAATTTGGAATTTAAATTATTAATTGAATCCGAAAGACAAAATTTATTTTTGGAAATTAAATCTTGAGGTATATGAAGTAATAATTGTGATGGAGGAGGACTTAATGAAACTTTTAATTTAATTTGAGTTTCCACACGAGAATAATTTGGTAAATTTTCCACAGTTAATTTATAAGGTAATTTATTCATTGCTTCAGGAGAAAAATCAAGATATGATACATCAGGAATATCAACAGTTTCTGGACATGGATTCATAAAATAATTCCCAAATTTCAATTTACTTAATTCATCTCTTACTATATCAAAATCTGACAACAGTGATGACACAGGTTGAGTAAATTGATGTATTGGAGATTCACCTGAAGATACTTGAGATTTAGGACTATCATGAACATTTTGGAAAATAGGAGATTCATCTTGTTTTATAGGTTGTAGTTGTTGTTGTTGTTGTTGTTGTTGTTGTTGTTGTATATGGGAGAAGTTATTATTATTGGAAATATCCATATATAAATAATCTTTAGTTACACCATCCATATTATTCAACTGAGTAAAACTTCTACTAGTATTAGTATTGGCTGCAGTGTATAAGCTATCCATTAACACACCATGTTGTTGTTCCAACTTAGATTCATTGTTATTATTCTCAATATTTGAAACTGGTGTGGTTGTTCCTAACGAATCATACACTCTTTGGTCTAAAAATTCGTCCAATATATCTTGTTCGTCAGCCATAAAATTAGCACCAGTGTTATCTAATAGATGACTTGCGTCATTAGCAATAGAAGACATGATCATATCTGTAAAGTTAACCCAGACAACACAGGGTATACAAAAAAAAGGGTATTAAATATAAGTAAACGTTGTTGAGAACGAAAAGTTAGTAGTGTCCCTGACTATATGGTATGTTTGTAATAAGTGAGTGGAATAGTGGAAAAAAAGGGGTGTGATGTGTGTGGACACTGTTTGATTTGTTGTTATTTGTAAAATTAAGGACAGTTTTCTTTTTTGGTTGTAAATATAAAAAATTTGATTTTCTTTTTTGTTTTGCCTGAAACGAGTGTCACTGGTTGACACTGTGAGACAAACAAGAAAAAAAATTTTTTTTTGAATTACTTTTTTAAGCAAAATAATAAAAAAAAAAAGAAATTGTTCTGAAGAAAGAATCCACTCGGCAGATTTAAACGGAATACGTTTAGGGGTAAAGTTTCAACACACACAGGGTAAAAAGCAAAGAAAATTGAGTTTGAAAAGTGAAAATAAGAATTTAATTACAATACGCGTTGTAGATCACTATATATATTATATATATTATATATATACATACAATTGAACAATATCTTTAAAAAATAAAACTACTCAATTGGATATGAAATCACGAAAGGGTTGAATGTTGAGTATATCCTGATGGCAAAATTTAAAAGATCTTAACCCATACAAGATATAAGATTTATTTTTGGGAATCGTACTTTCTTCCATTGTTTTATCCTCACAACCCTACGCAATTAAAACCCATCAATTCTAAACAACACACAAAAAAAACAAGCATGTGTTGTCCTTAATGAATGTCATGCATTTAATCAATTTCGAAAACAATTACGTAATATTGTTGGCCTTTTGGTCAAACTGTGCCTCTGACAATCTCCTTAGGGTGCAAAAAATAACAATCCACGATAATTAAGGTTAAATTTAACCGGATTTAACCTGTACCTCCATGCAGGAAAAAGAATTAACTCAACAAATCTAATTTGTATGTATAGAATGTTATAGAAAGACAGAAAAAAGACATACAAAAAAATTTGTTGGGTAATACACGTGATGAGAGTCAGATGACTCAACGCGGAGTTAACAATTAATACACAATACATAGACAATGCCAATGGGGCTATACTGATAATTCTAGACCATTTGAGATGTGAATTGTTTCTTGGCGATTATCAAGAAGAAGAATTAACACATTTGTGTAGGCTTTTCACAACAGTCAAGGGGGAACAATACCAAAACGGTATATTACAAAATAATCGATAATGTGTGAAGGGACGAACGAAAAAAAAAAAATAATACCACCAGTAATCTATAATTGCTCTTGAAGAACGTTAGATAAGGCGGGGGTATTGTTTCGGTTTGTAATGCAAAATGTGGTAATGTCTCAAGATTATACTTTCTCAAGGGAGTGATTCAGTGGTTCTAGATGACTCCTTTGACTCCCCTTGATTATTCTGTCAAAGTTTTCTTTGCAACCAAGCTGCAACCAAAAAATACCAGAACATATATAGATAGTCTTGACAATACTTGCAACAATATTAGATTGATTTGTAGCAAGATGAGGATCTTTCCAAACTCGCTACCAATTACATGACCGAAAGTCGTGTACATTACCAATTCTATTTTCACCAGTCAGTAAGATTTTTTTTTTCTGTTGTCAAACTGTTGTCAAACTGGTTGTCTACTTTTATTAAACAACCATGCCAAAGAATACATTATATGTTACAGGATTTTCTAGAGAATCCAAGGCTGCAGATTTAGCACCAGATTTTGAAAAGTATGTATGAATGGAATTATTATTTCTTTTGGATCTTCTTTTTTTTTTGTTTTTCTAATCTTTGTTGAAAGTTGGATGTCTCTTTATTTACTCTAACATGTTTACTCTAGCAATCAAATTGAAAACCAGAATAGAAAATGACCAGTGTGTCCCCCCTTGAAGTTCCCAGTCAATAATTGTCATTACCTTCCCTTGTTTCCCTCAAGTCCCCATGTTCAGATTCCCAGAATCCTTCAAACTTCTAACGGTTTCCTTTCCAAAATTTCCTTTCCAAAATTTCCTTTCCAATCAATCCCTTCCAATCCTTTTTACCATTTCCCCTCCCACTCCTCCCTATAACCTCACTTCCCCCTTCTTTTAATCCCTTATCCCTTTCCTAAGATCAGATCAACAAACAAATCAACAGAAATAACACAACCACACCCACATACACAAAAAGCAACAACAACTAACATTACTAGATTTGGTGAACTAGTCAGATTAGATATCCCACCTCCAAGAACCGATGATGGACAAAAATACGCCTTTGTTGAATATAAAGATGCTGAAAGTTGTGAAAAGGCTCTTGAATTAGATGGGAAAACTTTACCATATTCCTTAAAAGATGGATTAGTCGTACAAGTTGCTCGTTCCGATCCTTATAATATTAGACCTCGTGGTGGATTCAGAGGTGGTAGAGGTGGATATGGATATGGTGGTCCATCTCGAGGGGGATATCGTGGTGGGTATGACCGAGGTTATGGCGGCAACAACTACGATGACGATCGTTATGGTAGAGGAGGACCAGGAGGACCAGGAGGACCTTCAAGAGGTGGATTCCGCGGGGATAATGGTTATAGAGGTGGTTATGGAGGTTATCGTGGCGATGATCGTGGATATGGCCGTGGAGGATACGGAGGATATCGTGGAGATGATCGTTCCTATCGTGGAGGTCGTGGAGGCTATCAAGGAGGTGAATTCCGTAGTCGTGGACCAACTTATGATAATCGTGGTGATAGGTATCGAGAAGAACGTGAAGGAAGAGGAGACGAACGTCGTGGATCTGATGGAGGAAGAGGAGGTGATGATTATGGTCGTGGGAAATACTCGAGATCTCCTTCAAGATCACCACCTAGAAGAGAAAGATCAAGATCTCCTGAGCGTTATTAAATACGTATAAAAAAGTATATAGTTTGTCTCTAACTAAAAAAAAGCTATCCCAATGAATAACCTACATATCCTAACCTCATTACTCTCCCAGTTAAGCCCGTAGCAGCAATATTAGCATTACCTAATTTTCCAGCATTTTTAATTGAAATATCTCTTACTGTAGCCATTATACAACATATAACAATCGAATCGATATTTACCGATAATGTACTATTTAAATCGTGTACTATATTTGAATTATCTTGATAAATATCGAATTTACCTGTTTCGGAAAACTTCTTTGGAAATAATGAAGGTTCATCTGGTTTATATAATATCGATTCTTTGCATTCTCCAAATGGTGGGAGATTATTTGAGATGTATCTTGTTGACGAAGAAATCAATGTTGATAAATCTTCTTGGGCGAGACTGTTTGTAGGAAAGGGATTAATATATGTCTCTGGATCCAGTTCTTCAAATGGAAGTGAAACCGACTCAGGTTTCCGCTTAAATTTAAACCCTTGTTTTTTGTTAATTATATCGTCACAAAACGATTGTTGATCATCATCAAGAATTAATAATCGTAAATGTGGATTATATTGCAGAAGTAACCCCTGGGTTGGTGTTACGCCAAGTATTCTAAATCTTGTTGATTTATAATTAAAATCAGCAAATGGACGTAAATTACTTTGAAACATTAATACATTAAATGTGGGAGTATTTGGTAAATTAAATTCAAAGATTAACCTTCGGAAATTTGGAAAGAATTTGGTGTATACTTTACACATGATATACGATTCAAATTCTACATCTTCATCATTAAGAGGAGGTAATGGAATCTCGCGAAACTTTCTAAATATGGCATAGGGAACATTCTTGCGAAATGACGACATTACTGGAGTTTGCATTTTTAAAAGGGGTAATCCTAACCCTTTGATTTTCGATTCTAGTGGTATTATATGAGGTCGATCGTCAATTCTATCTAACGCATCAACATCGTCTCGTTTACCATTTGATATTCGTTTTATAGTACCTTTACAGTCATACACTATAATCAGATGTTTCCTTTCCCGTTTAGCTTCATGTCGTAAACGTTTAAATAATTGAAAAGATTGGTCACTAGGGAATATATACATGGAATTACCAAGCATCATTTCCACAAAGATAAACTCACGCTTTAAATTATATTTAGATAAGGGTTTATTCAAGATTCGTGTTTGCTGTTGATGTGGTGATTCTTCAGAACATTCATTGACAATAGTAGATATATCGTCATTATCATAGTCAAGTATTGAAATTCCAAATCCATTTATTCGAGGATGCAACAACTCTTCAAGTCGATCCATTCGTTGTTGTTCCATTATTCTCATCTGTCGTAAGAGAAAGGGTAAATACAAGGTGAAATTGTCATTATAAGTTGGTTGTAATTGTAATCTATTCCCCGCTTCCACCATTAATGTGTCAGTCTCGGAAAGAGCAATTGATTCCACATCTTCCGGAGTAGTGTTTTGTCGTACAGATTGTTGTTGTTGTTGGAGTTCTTGTTCCTCTTCTTCACTGTCAGATTCTATAGGACACTCCGCAACATGCAATACTTCAAATTGAGGAGATCCAATATTAGGAAGACTTAATCTTCGTTTATCATTAGTTAATTCTTCTTGTTTATTAGCAAACACCGAATTCGATCGACGTTTCTTGAATAGATTCATCATATATTGATTTAAAAAAAAATAAAAGCAACAACAAAGGAGTTACAAAAGGGAGAAAAAAAATATTATATAAACTTCTTTAATGTTAACGTACAAAGGGTAATCGCATTTGATCATCATTTTAAAGATTTTACGATAAGGATATTTTTATATAGAGGTTGACACTCCTGCATATAACACACACATCTAATATTAAAACTATACATTTTTACATAGAAAATCTTGGACATTCTATTAATGGGAAATCTTCTTTTAATTTTTTGGGACTTAATTTAAATTCTCGTAATTCTGGTTCATTTTCTTTATCTACAAGTACACTTTGTCGTGTCTCAGGTTCTTTAATTATGTTTACATTTGAAGATTCTACTAATTTTCGTAATCTTGACGTTTTCGATAATCCTTTAATTATTTGATCTTTATCCTTGAGTTGTTCTCTCAATTGATATATTTCTTCTTCTTGATCTTTCAACAATTGTTCAGTTTCACTTCTTTCAAGGTTGTACTGTGTAGGTGTTGTTGGGGTTTGATAAGCCAACTTTAACTTTTGTTCCAATTGAGCTATATATAATTTGTGTTCCATAATTTCATTTTGAGTTCGTTTATAAAATTCTTCAATATTGGTCATTATAAGTTGCAGTTGATCAATTCCTGATCCCAAAATATCATTCAACACATCATTCTTTACAATTGAAGTTTCCGTTTTCTGTAAATCAGTTAACCTTGTAAAATGATCAATTCTTTCAAGTAGGATCTTATTTTCCGCTTCCAATATAGTTATTCTGGAATTATCTCCGGTACCCTGAGAGCTTTTTAACATATCAATTTCAAATTTTTGTTTGGAAATAATCATATTTAAATCTTGAATTAATTTTGTCGTCTCACTATTACCAAGTATAGTTGATTTATTTCTATCGACATTAATAACAACATTTTTAGCTCTTGCAGCAAACCTCAATGTCTTATATGTCTCCCCGGTAAAATTATTTTGTGTGTTGGTAATTGATCCCATATGAATGGTACACAAAATCAGAACTATTGAAGATCCACTTAATGCTGGTTGCAATAATCTTGTTAATTTAGAATCTCGATAAGGAACATGTTCTAATGAAGATGATGACAATCTGTTAATAACATTACTTAATGCTAATAATGATTTATTAATATATGATCCTTCTTTTCTTCGTTCAATACTTGATGCCGCACGTTCAGATCCTGCTAAATCACATATTGAAAGTGTAGTTTTCACTTCACTATTTCTCACTAAATCAGTTGTCGTTAATTTAATTTGCAAAATAGAGTGGGATCTTGAACTGTGGGAGTTATAATCAGTAGCACTAGTTTTCCTATTAATATCTCCTCGTTTAATCAATTGTAAAAGTTGTTGTTTTGACGTGATTATAGGAGAAGATAATCCCAAAACTTTGGTACCAAATTCACAATCATCTCGAATCTTCAAGTCTGAACTAGCAGGACTAATACTTAAAAGATCAATAATCTTTTCATTATATATTTCAAGATAGGATATATTAATATCATACGCCGCCAATTTATTGTCATTAATCTTAGTGAAAATATCATCAATAGCCAATTCGACAAATCCAGGATCATCTTCAACTCCCTTGATTGAAAAAGTCTTTCCTGAACCTGTCATACCATATGCGAATACAGTACCATTATATCCATTAACAAACTTATCCACCAATTCAGAACACGTCTTTTGGTATACTTGTCGATTAGAACAATCAGGTTGAAACACATTATCAAACGGGAACACAGAACCATCTACCAAATTGCTGATTGTGTTACCATTGGAGTCAATCTCCCAAGTTTGTGGTTGTTGAGGATTAACAGTTTGAGGATTGGGACGAATTGACACATTGATAGTGCCAGTATATGGTTCAACACGAAACCCCATGGGAGTGGAAGGGCGACTGGAATTACTACTAGAACTACTACCTAATCTTCCCATAGCTGATCCTGGACGGGTCCTTGATTGAAGTGGCGATGTAGGAGTTTGAAACCTTGGTGGTCGTTTAAAATTAATTGGACTATTCAATGAAGCAAGGGACATACCCATGGCCGACCCTGGTCGTATAGGTTTATTCGAAGTCATACTGTGATTGATTAGTACTCCGATGAAGGGAATTGTGAGTTGGCTTTTGTCTTGGAAACCCACTCTTTTCGTCTGTGGTACAAAAAAAAAATTGGCTACTTTTTAGGTTTGTTTACAATTGGACCTATTTCGGTTATATTGCAAAAAAAAATGTCACACTCATATGCAAATGAGCATATGCGAAATAACAACGACAAAAGTGAATCCTACAACAAACTTCTTTAGAGTATAATATTATAATACATGACAAGCACGATCAGTAATATCTGTTCCGTACCCAATATACCAATCCTTATACTTTCTATTCAACTCTGATCCTTCAGTTTCCATTTCCCGTTTAGCATAAATTGCTGATCTAATATCAGCATAAAATATACTAAAACATAATTTCCGAGAAATAACTGAACCAATATTTAAAATAACCCCATACTTGCCAAAATCATATTTAACTTGTTCAATATTTAAATCTTGAGAATAATGCGTTTTAGCATTGGGATAAAACATCTTTCCTCCATTTCCACTCTCTTTTCCCTCCACTATTTGGGATAATACAACACATCTTCTACATCCCTTTTGAATAATATCCGAAAGTAATTGTTTAGATAATGGGGGATGATAATTTTCAAATTCATTTTCATTAATCAGCCATTCAACCCGTAACCTTACTCCATTAACCATAAGTAATCCGGTAGCTTTACCATATGTGTAGAATTGTTTGGCATGTTCTGGGAAAATAAAATATAATTCAATTTGTCCATTGGTTAATTGCACCACTTTTTCGAGGGGTCCTCCACATACTTGTTGTAAAATACTATTCACCCCCATGGAAGAATCAATATTGGTTAATACCACAATACGTTTTCTTTGGATTGTTTCTGTTTTTTTTTGCATGATTCCATTGAATGTATTATGTAATTTCTCAGAATTAGCGACAGTAGTTTTAACATTACTATTTTCAACAGAAGGATTAATTCCAACCAAGGGAATATACCGAGGTTTTCTTTTTAAAGTAAGTGTTCGTTTATCTTCATCTTCAGAATCAAGAACATATCGATTGGGTTGAACAGGATTAACTTCGTCCAGTCTATTAAACGGCCAGGCATATGATTTAAAGAAATTGTTTCTTTTCGAAGAAGTAGCATAACCCGATTCATCAACAGCTAATCCTGGTTTAGTGGTAAACGAAGGAAATCTTAATGATGAAGAAATATTGGAAACTAAAGAGGATCGTTTGAATGAAGTGGTGGCATTGGTTTTGGGTGTGTCAATCATATCATTGTACGTATCAGTATGGAGCATTGATCTAAGCATGGTGAAATTATCGTATAGCAAAGAAGGGAATCAGCCAGTTGGATTTAGTTGTTGAAGTTATGGAAACAAATAAAAATAACAAAGTTGCAACATTCCAAGAATAATTTATTTGAGCTGCAAACAATTGCAGCATATTCCCACATCACAAGAAAAAATACCAGTGCAAAAAATACAAAAAAAAAAAAACAATTCGATGAGCTCCAGTTAATGCTAAGCTTGATTCGAAAACAAACATTGAGAATCATGTCTAGTGAACCAGTCAAACGAGCATCATCTACAGTTGCAGAATCTACTAAACGAGTAAAGATCGCTCAAGGAATAACTGAAACAGATGTAGGAATCACCCAATTCTTAAACCCTAATATCGTGGGATTCCAAGGATCTCTCAAGACGTTACATTCCGATTTTCAAGTTAATGAAATCGACACCAATGGGAAAGTGATCCATTTAACCGATGATGGAATCGATGTAGGGAAATCGAAAAAGGAAAGAAGGTTAGAACAGAGAGCTAAGGAGCGTGAAGAACTTGAAGGAAAGTCAGAAGAGGAAATTGCCGAGATTCTTGCCAAACGTAAAGAAGAAACTGAAGCTAAAGAACGCGAGGTTGAACAAACACCTAAATATGAGTTGTCACAGGAGGACAAGTCTGAGTTGTTGACTATGATCACTGAAGAAGAATTATCCCAAGTAGAAGGGTTATTTTCCTCCGGCAATAATATGGAAACAAAATCAGCCTTTTCTGATAAACAACAACGAGGTAAATTACATCAATTATTCCGTAAGGCTTTCCAAGGGAAATTAGAAACAGTAACCACTCCAGAAAATACATTTAAAATCAAACTTGCTACCCACAAGACACGAGGCCGTAACCAAAATGCAATGGATAGTATGCATCATGTTGATGAAAATGGAGTTTTAAATTATGGATTAGGTCAATTTAAACCATATTTACATTTCACCCTTTTTAAAACCAATAGAGATACTATGGATGCAAGTACCAGTATGTCTCGATTATTAAGAATCCCTCCTAATTCAATTACATTTGCTGGGACAAAAGATAGACGAGGTGCTACGTGTCAAAGGTTTAGTATTAGTAGAGGTAAAGTACTTCGAGTTAATTCATTAAACAAGGGATTGACTAATATTGTTCTTGGAAGTTTTGCTTATGAAGATGTACCTTTAAAACTTGGAGATTTACAAGGGAATGAATTTTTAATCACCATCAGAGATGTCACCAGTGACTCAAGTGAACCTATAGCTACAGTTATTGACAAATGTTTCCTGTCGTTACGGGACCATGGATATATTAACTATTTCGGAATGCAACGATTTGGAACTTTTTCAATCTCATCCTTCACATTAGGTGTACATTGTTTAAAAGAAGATTGGAAATCATGTATTGAGTTATTACTTTCTGAACAAGATCAAATTGCTCCAGCATCAATGGAAGCCAGGAAAATTTGGGCGGAAACAAGAGATGCTTCTGCTACGTTAAAGAAATTACCTCATTTCTTCAACGCCGAAACTTCAATTTTAAAAGTATTGGAGAGAGAAAAGTCAAATAACGGTGAGTATGGTAAGAACTCATATTTCAAAGCAATAATGGCCATTCCAAGAAATCTTCGTATGTTGTATGGTCATGCATATCAATCATACGTTTGGAATATTGTAGTTTCCAAAAGAATTGAATTGTATGGATTAGAATTACAAGAAGGAGATTTAGTAATTGACAGTGAAGTCAAGCCTAAACAAGACGATGATGACGATTTTGAAGAAGATGTGGCAGTCAATACTGATACCAAAGTCAAAGCATTAACTAAAGAAGATATCGATTCAAGGAAATATACAATCTTCGATGTTGTTCTTCCAACCCCTGGTTTCAAAATTACTTATCCTACAAATGAAAAAATAAGACAAGTGTATATAGACGTCATGGCCAAGGATGAATTAGATCCATTTAAAATGGCTAGAAGAGTTAAGGAGTTTTCTTTACCAGGATCATATAGAAACATATTATCCAAAGCAGAAAACTTATCATATGAAATTGTGAAATATAACCTGAATGAAACACCAATTCTTCGTACTGATTATGAAATTTTACAATTGAAGAAACAAGGTGATGTAGATCCCCAACGAGTTATTGAAAGTGATGGAGATAAAATCGCGGTTGTATTGAGGATGCAATTGGGAGTTAGTTCTTATGCTACTATGGCTCTTAGAGAGTTTATGAGGGTTGATACTTCTAGAATGAGTGATTCTATGTATAAACTGTAGGATATTTAACTGTAAATATAGTATAATTTAGAGAACTTGAATGATAGAACAAGCACATTATTGGGAATTAGAATACCAGTTTTTTTTTTTTGCGACAATTGAAACCACGCGGGGAGGGATTATTTCACCGACAATCGGACATAAAAGAATATACCCAACTGTTTCACCAACTCTACAAAGGTCATGGTTAAACCAATTTTATCTACACTCACTCCTAGTGCATTCCGTACGTTACTCGCACGTGCCAATGGCATTAATCGAGTAATCCCTGTCGATTCCACATGGTTAATGCCCAATAATCCCCGTACACCCCTGCAAGAATTTCTTGAACTTGAAAGAATCCCTCATGCAGCATATTTCGATTTAGATAAACATTGTGGAGATTCGGCATATCCTCACATGTTACCTACTCAAGCGGTATTCAATGATGCCTTGAATGAATTGGGTATTACTAGTTCTGATTCAATTGTGGTTTATGATACCGAGGGGAATTTCTCTAGTCCGAGAGCTGCTTGGACTTTTTCATTATTTGGTCATAAACAAGTTTATTTACTTGATAATTATTTAAGTTATAAGAAATCTCTGTTCCCCTTGGAAACCACGAAAATTACTAGTTTTAGAACCAATTTATCTGATGGTGTTGCGGAAAATAGTCCCATTCCTGAACTGGAATTTAAAGCTAGATATAAGGAACAAGTAATTGAATATGAAGAATTGTTAGAGTTAGTACAAACTAATCAATTAACTAAAAATTATCTCTTATTGGATGCTCGTGCATTAGGTAGATTCACCGGTGAAGCCGAGGAACCAAGAAAGGGGTTAAGTTCAGGCCATGTTCCAGGAGCCAGGTGTTTACCATTTCCCAAGGTGTTGGATGTTAATAAACAATATAAATCAAAGGAAGAAATCTTCGAACTTTTCAAACAAGAGTTGAATTTAGATATTTTGAATTGGAAAGAACAATTTCCCAAGGGGATTATTGTTATGTGTGGTACTGGTGTTTCTGCAGTTATATTACGATTTGCCATTACTTCTTTAGGTTTGGATGTTCCTATTAGAGTTTATGATGGTAGTTGGACTGAATGGGCTCAAAGAGCTCCTCAAGAATTTATCGTAAAGGGAAGTAACTAGTTATATATCTTGTAGAAAAGTGGTGTTTAGTGATATCTTTTATCGATGAATATATATATTAACCAGAATTAAACAATATAAATAAATATATATATAGATATAAAAAAAAATTAGCAAAAAATATAACAAACAAAACTATAAAAAAATAAAACAATGTTAATACCAATGTGAAATATACTTAAAACCAAACAAATAAACAAAAAGGAAAACACAATGAATTAGTAATAAAAAAAGCAATGACTGAATATGACAGGTTGAAACTAAGGATGCAAAAAGATCAAGTTGCAGTTGGTGGTTCAGGGAATGATAAAAATTTATACTTTTTCTTGGTAATATCATATAAATCATTCAATGCAGCATCATCAACAAACCAACTAACTCTACCTGCTGCACCTTCATTCACAATTGAACTAGGTAATCCCTTTTCCGGTCTTTCCATTATAGTTTTAATGATTGGTGCTTTAGTCAACCCTTCAACGACAAATGTTACTCTTGCAGCATGACAAATGACAGGAATTGAAAGAGTTATTCTATTTTCTGGTCCCGATGGTGCTTTGGCTACTGGTAAACACCAAGCTAATTTTTCACGTAATTGTTCACCAAAATTGGGGAATAACGAAGCAATGTGTCCATCTGGAGCACAACCTAATAATAACAAATCAAACATAGGTAATTTAACACTGTCCTTTTTCGCGAAATTTCGAATCAATTGCTTTTCATAATCATCTGCTGCTTCTTGATTATCATCAATCAAACTTTCATCAATATGATAAATATTAGGAAATTTATCACCTTCAATTAAATCAAAAATCTCTCTTTTAGCTTGTCCATAATTTGAATCAGGAGAATCAAACGGCACTAATCTTTCATCAGCAAAATAAATGTCCCATTTATCCCATTCAATATATTCTTGTCTAGGTAATAAACCTTGATGTAAGATTTTAATTAAGGACCCACCAGATATGGCGATTTTAAATCTAACTTCTTGTTTCTTGTGAATCTTCTTTTCCTTTTTCTTAATGCTAGCTCCATTGGTACTATTTACATTTATTCCATTTTGACTTTGACTTGGACTATGACTAGGAGAATTTTGCGTCACAGAAATCCCACTAGACGATTTTAATAGGACAGGACGCAGTTTGATCAATTCTATTTGTTTTTGGTCAGTGGTATTGTACAAGGTTTGATTTTGGGCAGATATAACATGATCAGCAACTGCGTCGGCGACACCTAAGAATTCAGGAAAGGAATAAATCAAAGGAACAGTTGTTGTCATGGTGGATGGGTAAAATAATCAATTGAGGCAAAGAAAGCAAGAGATATGTTATTTATATCAGTTGTTTGCGTAGTAAGTTATTGTTGTTGGGTAATTCGGTTGTCCGGGTGGGAAGTGTAGGTTAAAGTTGTAAACACGGACAGTAAAAAAAAAAAAGCTAACACAAAAAAATAAGTTGACAATTTTTCAGACTTTACAAATAAACAGATTAATTCAGTGTCTGACTCTATTGTTAATTAAGATGTATGATATGAATGTGTGTTGTTGCAAAGATATTAAAAAAGCTGTCTAGATTATCTTGTAGATTTTTTTTTTAACTTGTTACCCGTTTTTTTCTCTCTCAGTTACTCACACACTGTGTAGTGTGTGGGCAAAAAAAAATTGTGAACTGTTTCCAAAAAAAAAAGAATTGCCAATCTGGAAATGTGTGAATTAGAAAATTCTTTTTTTTTCTTTTTTTTTTTTTTTTTCAGTTTGTTCGTTTGTTTCCACCCCTTAGATTATGTCATAAACTTCAACACACACGAGTGTTGCTAAAATATGACAAAGTTTTTAACTAATTAATTATATGGCTATTATAGTTAAACAATTTAAATAACGTAGTGAAAACTACAGTTCAATATTTAACTTATAACCTTCATTCTGTAATTTGGTCAACCAATATGTATAAATTTAAAAAGGTTATACATATAGAAAGTTAGATTTTGTTTGTAAAGACATGTCTAATGAATTAACTCTTTCTTCTAGAAGATAGAATTTGCACAGTTTGTCCTTTTGCAATTGTACAAAAAACTACTCTACACAACCTCCTCTCTCATCTTTACAAATAATACACTACAGGGTCACAAAAAAGAAAACTTAAACCAAACTAAAACTCGGTTGACTAGACAAACAAAGATAAGAAAATAAACATAAACTTTAAACCTACTGTTATACTTTCAAAATTCCTGTTGCCCCAGGTCACCTGATTTCAAGTCAAAAAAATAAATATCTTTGGTTTTCAGTTGCCACCTCCCCTAAAAGTTACTACTTTACTACTGCATCAATCACCATGTCAATAGATAATTATTTTCAGTTAACTTTTCATTTAGTTTGTCAATATGTAAATTCAATATATCCCGAAACTTCAAATTATACCTTAAAACACACGACAAATGAACAGAAACTCAAACAATCAGAATTACACTATAATGATCAAAAATTATTAATTATTAGTGTCACTGAAATTTCTCAATATCAATCATTAGTTAATGTTATAAATATAGAAGGTAGATTAGATAATGCCTTGATTAATTGGGAATGGTTTGATTTAGATGATATTAAATTCCCCATAAGTAAACAGGATATTCCTCAAGATTTAATTGATAAATTCCACACCAAATTTAGATTATTAATTGATGAAGCAAAATCAAGTTCTATATTTGAAACAAGTGTAGAACAAGGAGGACCTACCATTGAAGAAACAACAGACACTGAAGAAAAGACACAATCAGTTAAGGTTCCAACTCATAAACCAGCTCCCCCAAATTGTTTTTTTCCTATGAAAAACCCCGCTGCTGTACGTCCTTCAGATATGCCTGATTTTGAAGATGAATATGAAATTAAAGATGCTCACAAGGGTAACCCACCAATACCATATTCTTCAATTGGAGATGACGATTTAAATCCACCAGGACTTCCAAAACATCCAGAAATGAAACCATATATTGATCCAACAGGAACACACCCTGGTGGAGGCATGCACCCTACACCTGATCATCCACTTTTTGGTGGTGCCAAAGGTAATTCTTCAAGACAAGGTGTTCCACCTGGTGCTAGATTTGATGATCCATTTGGGGAAGATAATTTAGATGATTTAGGAAGAGGATTACCTGGGAATTTACGAGGTCCTGGAGGTGGCCCTCCAGGACCTGGTGGGTTTCTGTTTGGTGGCAGTGGAGGAGGAGCGGGCTTTGGGCCAGGATTTCCTTGAAAAGTGTTTACACAAAAAAGAAAAAAAAATAAGGTGCTTATCGTAGTATAAAACAAAAAAATCGATATTCGTTTATAGTAATGGTTAGTATATAAGAATTTCTTTTCTTAGTAATGGCCAAGAGTTTATTGCTTTAAACTTCCCTTGCCCAGTTTCAAGTTATTATATTTGTGGCTTTGATAGTCTCCGCAGAATAAACAAGAAACGTCTCAGAAACCCTTCGCTAATTACAACTCCTATTTGGAACTATTTTTGCCAAGATCTGCACATATTTAAGTATTACGCGATGGTACTACCCCACGCAACTCCTTTCATGCATTCTCTTCTACTGTTGTACCTAAAGTAAATACGACCGCGTGCCGAAGAACAAACCTATTCAAGTATGTCGGATCTTCGTTCTTGCCAAATTAGGCAATTGTTGCACCAAAAAAAATATTTTTTGTGTAATTGTTGCAACTAACAATTTTCTTAATTAGGAAATTTGGAACAATAAAGTTTTAAATTTAAACCTTCCCTTTGAGGTATTTGTATTACTTATTCCAAAACTATATTTATAGAAAAAAGAAGAACATATAAAAACAAAGATTAAATCTTGATTTATTTGATTTCCTCATCTTCTTTTTTCAAATAAACCAAAAAAGCATGAACAATCAAGATACCCCAGAAAACCCCTTCATAGTTAATCCATTTGAAGATTTCGATCAACATTCAAGACTCACACAAGCACATGCACATTATCCTCGTGCAGCCGAATACCCCAATACCTATTCTGAAGAAGCTTCAATATGGACTGGACCTTCCATGTATAATCAACAACCATATAAGGAAGAAAGGATATATGCTCAGATAAATGAAGCGGAAAAGCAAGATAGAACTTTACATAATGAATCACGATGGTTTTCTTGGTTATTCTCTAATAAGGTACCGTCTATTCCTGTTGATGAAGATAGAAGCTTTTATCCTTGGAAATCAACTAATTTGGTGATGAGAATGGGATTTTGGTGGTTATGGCCTATTTTGAAGAAGGGATATTGCCGGACTTTACACCCTGACGATTTATTTAAATTAACTCCCGAATTAACTGTGGAACAATTACATGCCAAATGGGAATTACATCTTGATAGAATACTTACCAAAGCCCAAAATAAACATTTGAGAAGTCATAGCAATTTGTCGAATTTCAAATGGCCCAATTATGCTGTTCCATATGCTTTGTTTTTAACATTTAGATGGAAATATATTTTCTCATGTATCTGTTTAGCACTTGCATTTGTTTGTACAACATTATCTCCTTTACTTACAAGAAAATTAATTGATTATGTTGAATTTAAATATTTTGGTCTTGAAACAAGTATGACTAAAGGGATTGCTTATACAGTTGCTTCGGTAGTACTTATCTTTGTCAATGGTCTTTTATTAAATCATTTCTTTCACAATTCCATGATTTGTGGTGCTCTAGCTAAAACTATTTTAACTAAAGCTCTTTTATTGAAATCATTTAATTTATCAAATAAATCAAGATACTTGTTTCCTGTGGGGACAATCACTAGTTTAATGAGTACCGATTTAAGTCGTATTGACTTGGCCCTTGGTTTCCAACCTTTATTAATATGTTTCCCCATTCCTGTGGTGTTGTCAATTATTTTATTATTGACAAATATTGGTGTTTCTGCCTTGTCGGGGATTCTTCTCTTCGTGGTTTCCTTAGTTGTATGTGTTTTATTAACTAGAAAGTTATTTAGAACAAGAGAGAAAGTAGTCAAGTTTACTGATCAACGAGTTTCCCTTATGAGACAAGTTTTAAATAATTTAAAAGTTATCAAGTTTTATGCTTGGGAATTGGCTTACAAAATGTCAATTACCAAGATTCGTCAACAAGAAATGAAGTATTTATTTACCATTAAAGTATTGAGAAACTTTATTACTGCTTATGCTGTGACTTTACCTGTTTTAACTTCTATGATTTCCTTTGTTACTATGTGGTATACCGATTCGGTTAGATCTCCTGGTCAAGTGTTTTCTAGTTTGAGTTTATATTCCATTTTAGCTCAAGCTATTATGTTGTTACCTATTGCTTTAGCTACTGGTGCTGATGCGTTAATTGGATTCACTCGTTGTAAAGAATACTTGTCAGCAGAAGAACTTACCGAATCTTTAAATAGCAATTTGTTAGCTCATGAAGAAAAGTTTTACATTGGTAATGAAACTAGACCTGTAGTTGATATTTCCAATGCCACTTTTGTTTGGGAGAAATTCAATTCTAAATTAGACAAAGAATTATGGCAAACTGATAAATCCAAAAAAGAACCTTCTCCAGTTGATTCCAAGAATGAATATGCTGATTCAGTAAAAACCTATACTGATTCAATCAGTTCTTCAAGCAGTAGTTCCCAACAATTCCCAGGATTATTCAATATCAATTTATCTATATTTAAAAATGAATTCATTATTATAACTGGGGTTATCGGGTCAGGTAAAACTTCCCTTTTAAATGCCATTGCTGGAACAATGAAACTTACTCAAGGAACAAGAAACATTTCCCAAGAGTTTCTTTTATGTTCGAACCCTTGGATTCAAAATGCCACAGTTCGACAAAATATAACATTTGGTAAACCATTTGATGCTGTGAAATATAAAAAAATTATCCATGCTTGTGCATTGGAAGATGATTTAAAGAATTTTCCTGCTGGTGATGTCACAGAAATTGGTGAACGTGGTATTACATTATCTGGAGGCCAAAAGGCGAGAATTAACTTGGCTAGAGCTTGTTATACGAATTCAGATGTTATTTTATTTGATGATGTAATTTCTGCTGTTGATTCTCGTGTGGGTAAACATATTGTCAACAACTTATTTAGAGGATTATTAAAGAACAAGACTGTAGTTTTGGCTACCCATCAATTGGGTATCCTTGAATATGCTGATAGAATTGTATTTTTAAATGGTGATGGTACAATTGATATTGGAACAATTACTGAATTAAAATCTAGAAATTTAGGTTTTACCAAATTACTTGAATATTCAACAAGTGAACAAAATCATGAATCAAGTTCAATCATGGAAATTTCCAATACTTCAAAAGAAGACTTTTCAACTGATGAAGTCAATGCTAGAACAACTACTGATGAAGAAAGACCTACAAATGCTATTTCTTGGGATATTTATAAACGATACATTGAATTAGGTTCAGGTATATTTGGAAGATTTGCTGTTCCTTTATTTATTATCCTTATTTCCATTGCTACATTTTGTCAAGTGTTTACCAATACTTGGTTATCCTTTTGGATGGAAAAGAAATTCCCTAATAAATCAGAAAAATTCTATGTTATCATATATATTATGTTTGCTATACTCACAGTTTTGTTTACTGCTATTGAATTCACTATGTTGGCATATATGCAAAACCATTCTGCTGAAATTTTGAATGTTAAAGCTGTGGCCAAGATTTTACATGCACCAATGAGTTATCTTGATACAACTCCCATGGGAAGAATTTTAAATAGATTTACTAAAGATACTGATTCTTTAGATAATGAAATTGGTGAACAAATGAGATTATTTATATTCCCCTTGGCAATCATTATTGGTATTATGGTTCTTTGTACTTGTTATTTACCTTGGTTTGGACTTGCTGTTCCATTTTTGGCACTTGGATTTGTCTTTTTAGCCAACTTCTATCAAGGTTCTTCTCGTGAAATTAAACGTGTTGAAGCAGTACAAAGATCCATGGTTTACAATAATTTCAATGAAACATTGACTGGTATGTCCACCATCAAATCCTTCCATGTTGAACTGACATTTATCGCCAAAAATGATCATTATTTAAACAAAATGAATGAAGCTTACTACTTGTCTATTGCTACCCAACGTTGGTTATGTGTTCATTTAGATATTATCACTTCAATATTTGCCTTGATTATCTGTATGTTGTGTATTACCGAACAATTCAACATCAGTGCTTCTTCAACTGGTCTTCTACTTTCATATGTCATTCAAATAGTGGGTTTACTTTCATTAACAGTTAGATCAATGACAGAAGTGGAAAATGAAATGAATTCTGTAGAAAGATTACATGAATTTGCCTTTAATTTACCTCAAGAAGCTAAATATCAATCAGAAACTCTTCATGACTGGCCTACCGCAGGATACATTCAATTCAACAATGTTAAATTAAGATATAGACCTAATTTACCCCTTGTATTAAATGGACTTAATGTTAATTTTTATCCTAGTGAAAAAGTAGGTATTGTTGGTAGAACTGGTGCAGGTAAATCTTCAATCATGTCCGCCATTTATCGATTAGTAGAATTAGAAGAAGGTAATATTGAAATTGATGGATTAGATATTGCCAAATTAGGTTTATATGAATTAAGATCAAAATTATCTATAATCCCTCAAGATCCAATTTTATTCCAGGGGACAATTAGAAGTAATCTTGATCCATTTGGGGAATATGATGATCAATCGTTATGGAATGCTTTAATCCGAGCCCAATTGGCTGATGAACATAGCCATTTTGATCCAGACCATAAGTTCCACTTGAATCAAAAGGTAGAAGACGAAGGCTCAAACTTTTCTCTTGGTGAAAAACAATTGATTGCATTAGCTCGATCCTTGATTAAACGTTCCAAGATTTTAATTCTTGATGAAGCTACATCTTCGGTTGATTATGAAACTGATTTCAAGATTCAAAAAACCATTGCCAAGGAATTTAGCCATTGTACAATCTTGTGTATTGCCCATAGATTAAAAACAATTTTAAGTTATGATAGAATTATAGTTATGGACCAAGGAAGAATCGTGGAAAAGGGAGTACCTAAAAAGTTGTATCTTAAAGGTGGAATCTTTAAAGCAATGTGCGATAAAGCCAATATTACATCTAAAGACTTTGTATAAAACCATGTACCCTTGTTTTTTTAATGTATATACCTATATCTTATGAGTTATGTAATACAATAAATATGCATTTTTATTAGTAACATCTTGTTGAGAAACCAAAGAAATCACCGAATCATCATACATAAACCACCGACCATTGCCATCTTTAATGTAGACAATATAATGTCCAGTGTTTACTGACCCAATATGACATACAACAGCAAACAATTCAAATATTTTATTTCCATCAATAATACTACCAGTAGCTTCTTCTCCCTGACAATATTTAGTAAGATTCAAAAACAACGGGATACTTACTGGAGTTTCAATTTTCGAAGTTGAATCGTTTCGATGTTCAAATCGTTTCAATTGAATTGATAATACTGGAGGTATCGATTTAAGTCGTAAGGTCTTTGTGGGTTTTGTCTTTTCTTCACAAAACCTACAAGTATACAAGATATCCAATTTCTCTTCTAAAGTAAACAAATCAAGACAATCATATATATCAATTGAAGTTGATTGCTTTGGAATCTCAAGGGATAAATCAATCATAGGATCTATAGTCTCGGTGATTTCCCCACACAGAGAACATTTAATTGAACTTTGTAATTCAAAGGCAAATGTTGTATGAGTTATGCATTTACATTGATTATTATCATTTAAAGCAGGCAACAGTGGTCGCCCCATTATTCTTTGAAGATCCAGATGGAATTCATTCAACAAGAATTGCCAAAATTCATGAGCATCTTGTTCTTGAAACCCAGCCAATGATTTTTTCTTATACCATGAAGTCATCAATAAATTTGTCATTCCAAACCCTTCAATACTGGGATTGGAATAAAAATATTGAAATATTGAATCAATACTACATGTAATACAAGCATTATTCTCTTCAATAATCCCACCATTCATATATTGTAATTTATTTCGTTCACAATTAAAATAATGTAAATCATTATTGAAAAATTGATATTTTATAATTGGATTGTGAATTAACGTTTGCAAAATTGAACTCATAAAACATGTAGCTCCAAGATTAACAAACCCCTTTAATGCATTTATTGAAACTTTATTAGGATCAGAATAACAACTTTCATTGTATTGAACTTGTCCACTATTCCCCCCCATTATTTCCAGTCTAATTTCTTCTAAATCTTGATGGTTGGTATAATTCCCACACAGGAAACAATATAATAATCCTGACCTAGAATCAATAGCAAATAAATGTTGTGTAGATTTATAATGTAAAGTGGCATGATCATATTTAAAACAACCAACATGAGGACATTGTAAACAAATCATGGAGTTTTGAAAATGATGTAAATTACAATCAGAACATTTCAAACTAGTCACTTGTTTACTTAATAATTTTTCAAAAGGAACAATCTGACCATCCTTATTAGAAATAAAAGTCTTGCTATCATTTAATGGTTGTGATATTGTCACTGCTTGACGATATGTAACAAACACAGTATCTTTAGCTCGTGATTCAAGTACTGATTTTATATGAGGACATGTGACTATACTGGAATAATTATCTGGTACAGGACTAGCACTAGGGTGTATGTGAAATCCATTACTATTACCATTTTCAATTTTGACTATAGGTTGATCAGAAGAACCAGGACCCGACATTTTTCAAAAAAATAAAAAACAACAACAACAGCAAAATCAATAACTTGTATTCAACGGGTCTATTAGGAAGGAGTGGGTAGTTGTTCAAGTGAAACTCCTACTAATTTGCAATATTCTATGTACTACAAACTAGAACTCAAATTTCTTGGTTGTAAATTCACAAGTGTCAAACCTGTATGGAAGATGTTCAAAAATAAGGACAGGCAAAAAAAAAAAGAACCTTAAAAAGGTAGCGCTGATTATCTCACACGATATATATATATATAATATACTCTAGCTATAAATAAAAATTAAAATAATGCCGACATTACATGGTTAGGAACTTCAGGTACTGTATCAAACGAATTCCCTGTCAAATTAATCTCAGCTAATTCAATTCCTTTAATCATATTAAAATCAAATGATGTAAAACTATTTTCCCGTAAATCAATATATTTTAATCTTGAATTACCTTTAAAGGTAAATTTAAACAGTTGACTTTGTAATTGATTATTGGAACAACACAAAGATAACATGGCAGTAGGTAACACTTGATTAAACTCGGTTAATTTACATCCATTGACTTCTAAATGACATAATTTATTTGGGATTTCAAATTCATGGTTGCAAAACTTGTTTAAACTATTATTATTCATTAAAAGGGTAAGTAAGTTATTTGGAATGGCCAAACGAGTAATATCAATAATGGAATTATTTGACAAGTCAAGCCATTCAAGTTTAGTTAAACTTTTCAAATCAACAATACAAATACGATTATTTCCCGCATTAATAGATTTCACACTGGGTGGTAACCCATCTAAGTTAGTCAATTGATTATTTGATAAATCCAATTCTTCAAGTTTTCCAAGTTTACTCAAATCAATTCTTTCAATAAAATTTTTGGCAATATTTAATACTTTTAAACTGTTATCAGATTTGTATTCAAATTTATTCAATTCACAACCTTGTACTGATAAATGTGTCACCAAAGGAGGTATGACAAAAGTATCCCAAAAGATCTTGATACACCCATTTAAATTTAATTTAGTTAAATTATTTCCGATAATTTCATGAACTTTGGTGTTTTGCACATTCAACAGTTTCACCTGTTTTGGTAATTCAACAACTAATAAATCTTGATTATCATAAAGATTAACTTCTTCTAACTTGGTACATGTATTTAAATTAACCCGACAGTAAATTCCGTTATTAGTTACTCGTAAAGACTTCACCTGGGGAAATTGTACTAAATTACCCGTCCAGGAAATATTATTATCATCCAAAACAATAGTTTCTATACCAGAAGGGAACTTGATATCAAAATCTTTTAAATCAACAGAAACCAATTTCAAATTCTTCAAATGTAAAGGTAATGCTAAATTCAAAACTTGACATTCATTAATTTCAAGAGAGATTAAGTTTGCAGCAGATTGTATTTTTGCATGTAAATCATGAACACCACATTTAATCACCGACAAGGTTTGAACTCGAGTTAAATTGCAATTACTCTTTTTCTTCCATTTTCCACCTTTTATCAGTAAAAATTTTAAAGAATCAGGAAATGCCGACATATGAGATGAAATGGAACAATCAATAAATTCTAATTTTTTCAAAACTCGAGGAAATGACAATTGTCTTGTGGTTGCACAATCCAAATTGCGAAGACTTAAATTAGCTAATTTTGAAAATCTTTCAAATCCAGGATGAACCACAAGTGATGAATCAAATTTAATTTCTTTTAAATCCAAGAACCCTTTTGGGAAATTACCATATCTTCCAATTAAGTAAATATGATCTTTACTACTGATATGAAGACAATCCAATTTCTTGTTTAAATTAAATTTTGAAAAATTTAAACTTGAAATATTATATAATCCAACATTTTTAACACTACTTGGTAATTGAGTAAAATCAGTTAAATTTAAATCTGTAGATAAATATAATTTCTCTAATTTACCAGGTAATTTCATTCTAGAACCATCAGACTTTTTAATGGGGAAATTATTATCAGAATAAACATGCAAACCCAGAAATAATCCTAAAACTTTAACCTTTTCATAAAATTGTTTTAATTCCAGAAATTTTTCAATAACAAATCTTAATTGATGAACTGAAGATGCCAGGATTCTCACAAAAATATCCTTAATCTTTTTCTTTGCTTCCTTTTCATTGTCAACAAAAAACTTTAACATTTGCAATAAAATGGTAAACCCATTATGATTTAAAATTAAATCTATATAAACATGTCTTGGTTTACCATCTTTGAAAAAAATTGATAAAATCTTACCAGGATTAATAATCCTTGTTGAAATATAAATATTTTCTTCTTCAATTAAATTTGCAACTTTATCTTCAAATCGTAACAATTTACTTAAATTAATTTCCTTGACAAACGATCTATTACCGAAAAGTGTATTATAATCATGAGAAATCCAAGAATCTTCAGTTGTAGAAGTATTAATTACCGCTGAATTTTCCACAAAATTACTTTTGGAAGGACTGCTAATTTTGAATGTTTTCATTTTTGGTTCTTTAAGAAGTGCTTCAGCAACAGGATTCAATTTAGGAGTGGAAATTTCCAATGGAGCAATAGGGACAACAGAAGCAGTGGGAACTGTTTCAATAGGCACAGATTCCTCCGGGACATTTGATTTCATTTCATCATTAATAATTGAAGTAACCGCCATATTTGCAAGTGAACTATCCAAAACATCAACCATATCAGAGTTGTTTGTTTTCAATTCAATAAGATTATTATCTTGATTCTCTCTAAGTAAAGATGAATCAGGAAATCCAAATGGTTTATTTTCAATGGTAGCAGTAGTGGTAGCATCAAATTCAGCAAGGAAACTTTGTTTGGATGGAGGACGATTAATTGAAATGAAATGTGATTGTAACACAGTTCTTTCAAAATGTAAATCTTTATCGGAATCATTCTCATCATCAGCGTCAACATCATAACTTTGTTTGTTATGTTCACCAACCAAAGTGCCTTCTTCTGAAACCCCCTTTTGTTCTTCATCATTGGATTCATTTGTTGATTCTTCAGTCGTTGTTTCTAAAAATTGTTGTTCTGAATTTAGGGAATTGATCAAGATTTTTGTAGGTGTAGTATGATATACATCACCTGCTTCAGTGATTAAATTATCAATTGAAGTAGATAACAGTGTCATAACTGATGTATTGATATGCTAACTTACCACAGCGTTTAAAAAGAATGTTTGTATAATTTTGGATTTCCTTTTTTTTGTTGCAAGAATTTATACATTTGTAAAATTACACAAATTCCGCAGCCATTTCAAAAAAGAAAAGAGAAATAAAAATATTGCAAAATGAAATGTTGTAGTACACGACCTTAGTCTTACATATATTCTCTATAAACTGCCTAATCGTAAAAATCATCACTTTCATCACCAGAATCATTGTTTCTTCCTCTTACTGACTTTTTAATAAACCTGGTTTTACGTTCTTCTGCCAAATCTTCTTCCATTTGATTAATAGATAATCGTTTATCATTGACATCTACAGCATTAACATCCACCAATACCTTTTCAATATCCTTTACAGTAGCAGCATTACCTCCCAATTGAGTCAATGTTATATATTGTTTGATAACATTTGTATTATTATATATGATAAATGTAGGACAATTTGATTCGGGATAATTTTCAATACATCTTTGTGCCGGGATATCACAAACTTTCAACTCAGGGAACTTGGAAGCAATAGTCAGTAATATTGCACCTAATAATCTACTTTGTAAATTTGATTGTAATGACATGTGTACTAAAACATATCCTTGTTTGGAATACTTTGTAATTTCTTCTTCATATTCATTTTTACTAATAGGTAAGACATATCCGAACTTTTTCTTTTCCAGTAATTGTTTAATTTCCGCCATTCGTTTATTTTTATAAAATTGTAAAAACTCTTCGTCTTCTTCATCTTCTAATTCTTCCAATTCTTGTAAATCCTTGGTGTCCAATCTATTCTCATGTTGTCTTCTGACTGCTTCTTCAAGAGCTTGTTCTAACTCTTCAGTAGGTGATGGTGGTCGTTCAGGTATGATTCCATGCAGTCTTAATATATCGTTCCATTCAGTATCTTCAGTGGGATCAACCTCCACTTGTACTTTCATATTATTCATTGTTGGCACTGTTGAATAACGTCGTTGAAAAAAAAGCCAATCAGCGAAAAAAAAATATTTCATAGGTGTTTACTATTGTCTCGGTGAAACTTTACCCGAATAACATAGTAAACAATCTGGAGTGTATAATGGCAACACGTATATTACATGTATCTACTCTCTCCAAGTAATCGATTTGAAGGTAATAATAAAAGGTAAACATGCCCTTCAAATCCAGTAAATTTAAGCGAGCTCCGGGTTTGACAAACTCCGGTGAATGACCTATCCTACTCTACAGTAAACACCATTCAAAATGACCTCTTTTTTTATATATTATTGAAAATTATATATACAATTGAACTATCGATTCAATAAACAAACCTAAAAAAAAGGTTACCCATATCAACGTCAGTAAATAATCTATTTGGGAGAAGTAAATATCACACTTATTTAGTAGCAGCAGCCAAGTAAGTAACTAAATCGTTTCTGTCCTTTGGTTTCTTTAAACCACCAAAAGCCATCTTGGTACCTGGAATATACTTCTTTGGGTTTTCCAAGTAATCAGACATGGTTTGTTCAGTCCAAGTAACACCCTTCTTCTTGTTAGCATCGGTATAAGAGAAACCAGCAGCTTGACCGGACTTTCTTCCGAAAATACCGTGCAAGTTTGGACCAACCTTGTGTGGACCACCTTGTTCAACAGTGTGACATTGTAAACATCTGGTCTTGAATAAAGTAGCACCCTTAGCTTCGGAACCTTTTTCAAATGGAGCTGGCATTGTATTTAGTTATTTAATTTAAAGTAAACAAAAAAAGTCTGTTTGACAAAAAAAATGAATGAAGAGAAAGAAAAAAGAAATGAATTCGTCAGGTTTATATATTCTTACTTAATCACATTTCAAAATCTTTTTGTGCGTTAATACCAAAACGTTATTTTTTTGCTTCTATTGCCAATTTCCACAACCTTATTGGCTGGGGGATAATTTTCAGTTCCCGCATTAATTGAAGGTGGATCACTTTTTTCTAACTGTATGCAGGAAGACAATAATGTAAATGCAACCTGTAAAATGACTGAACTATTATCCGTGTTTTTTTTTCTTAGCTAGTTCCTAATCTGTGATCGTTACATTGAATATTTGCTATGATGTTGTAGATATCAACTAAGCTTGCTTCAAACACTCTTGGTTCTTGAAAACACACATAAAAACATCAAGCCAATGGGTCAATCTTCATCCGTGAAATTCCGTTACGCTGCATTTTTCAGTCAAACCTGTAAAAAAAGTTTTTTGTTCAACGTTACTATTTCAACGGGGGCGACTCGAGGAAATTTCAGTTTTTGTGTTCAGATGACCTTGAAAATTAGCGATAACTCCGATCTTATACAGTGCACTGCATATTACGAGATCAAACCCCGGAAATTGCTTATATTGTAGTTATCTTTTAAAATTGATGGTTATGGTATAGACCATTCACTGTTGCTTCTACATGTACATGCTGTAATAACTGGTATACCCCGAAGTCAATATTTTAAGCTTACAACTTCACAACTTCACAACAACAACTACATATTATACACTCTATAATCTATCTACGTTTTGATGGTGGAGACAATGAAGGTTGTCGTTTTCTTTTCAATGGCTCTCGAGAAGGAGTTCTTGAAAATGACCTTGCTGGTGAGGAGTCTCTCCTGCCACGTCTAGGAGAATCCGATTGTGAACGGGACCTAGATCTGGAATAACTTCTGGAATAACTTCTTGAATAACTGGAATATGATCTAGAAGAACTCCCACTTCTACTCCTACTTCTTCCTCTTTCCTCTGGTGGATGCAACAGTTTTAAAACTTCCCTCATTTCATCAGTTAGTTCACCAAGTCCAATTGCAGTAAAGAAATTAATACTAAATCTCAAATCCTCAGCATCATCCCATGTAATATCAACTACGGGGAACATACCATTTATATCTCGTTTGATATAATCTTCACCAAGTCGTTTCTTTAATTCATTCATTCCCAATTCCTCAATCATTCCTTGAAATATAAACTTAAGAAGGATTCTTCCTTGGGATGTTGTATCCTTTTCCGTGAGATTTATATGACCAAATATTTTGTTTAATTCAAGTAAATCAGTCGAGAATAAATATCCAAAGAATTTCCCAATGTTTCGAATAGCATTAACTTCATAGTTGGGAATGGTCGTGTAATATTCTTGAAATAATTTGGTGAAAATTTGTTGATATTTCGGTTTGTTGATTAATTTCTCCCCAATTATTCCATAAAACTTCGAGTACGTCTTTTCTTGTGAACAACATTTGATAATTGTATCAACCAATACTTCATCATTGGCAGATTTAATTCGAAGAAGTTTGTGTACTGCTTCATCAGCAGACATTGATGACATAACTGTAATGTATACTGTTTTTTGGAAATTAACCTGATCGGTTTGACTCATATCAACCACTTCAAGTTTTGGTTGTTCTGATTCAGGCTCTTGTTCCTCTGATTCTTCTCCCCAAGATTCTTTCATCTCGTTATACTCTTGTTCATGAGTGTCATAATCTTCGTCAAATATAAACACATTATATTCGTCATGTGAATACAATTCCTCTCCCAATTCAACCACATGTACATGTTCACCTTCTTCTCTTATCACAGGACATTTTCTAAACCCACCTCGACGTAATCGTAACACATATTCAATATTATTTTGAAACTTCCCTTCTTGAAGTAAATCTCGAAATCTATCAAATATCATACTTGCAGCCAGGGGACTTTGAGTTTCAAGATATTGTCCACATACTTTCAACATTTCCACACTCATATCTATTGTATGTTCATTGGGATCTTGTAAAAGTAACTGAAAGATTTGCAAAAGGATAATATCAGAAACAACTCGTTGTACAACAAGATGACTTAAAAATACAATACTAGTAATACATATTCTTTTATTATTCTGAATATAATTCTTTTTGAAAAGGATGAGGACTCTATTGACACATAATTCACCTATTGATGGTATTTTCTCGTTGATTTCAGCAATTAATTGACTAAACATTACGGAATATCGTTCATCAATTAATATCCATTTCATAATTATTCGTACAAGTAGCCCTTGACCACGAATGAGATTAAGCTTAAGTAGACGAGATATGCTTTGATTAAGGGTTTCACTTGTCACTTTGGCAATTTCAGCCTCGATGTTTGTCTTGAGTAACGTCCATGTCTGTCGTTGGTGTTGCATGGACATTGGTAAAATTGTGGAGTTGTTTGTTTTTGAATTTGGTGATATTTTCCAGTTTACTCATCCCTTGCGTGAAAAAAAAATATACAAAATTGCAGCAAGTTCAAGACATTGTGGAGGCATTATTGAAATGATCAGGTTAAGCTTGCTTCAACAGAGACTGATACCTGTGAGGTACTTGTCACAGGTTCGATGTATATCAAGCACTAGTATAACCACAGCCAAAACATTTTCTCGAGGTAGACCAACCAACTTCAAATCAGACAAAGACAACAAGTTCGCTAGTAAATCCTCAGCTAGTAAATACCTTGGAAAATATAACGCTAATCCGCATAGACAACGTGATGGGAAACATTCCAAACCTATACCTACACTAGAAGAACTTACCAAATCAAATCAATCTAAAGTCCAAACTAAATTGAAATACTTTGTAGATACTGGGGTTATAGTGAAGTCACCCAAGAAACAATATAAACCTTCTAAAATCAATACTAAATACGGTACATCACAATCTGCTTCATACGATCTCAAAAAGGGGTTACGCACACTTAAAGAAAGGTACGATACTGCTGAGTTTATAGATAAAGAAGGTAATGCCTTTCCAATATCCAAACTACACGAATACGATTTGAAATATGATAGTGATAATGCCAAAACTATATTTGACAATTTGATCAATATCAAGAAAATTACAAAATCAAGTATTGACAAGAATTTAATGCTTTGCTTGTTAGGTACAAATGGAGAACAATTAAGTGATGGATATTTCCTCACGAAAAACGTTTTGCAATTGTTGACTATTGATAATGATATTTCTCGTGCCTTGCATTTAGTAAGAATGGCCAAGGACAAGTCCTGTGCTGCTGTTGGTATGAATGTATTGATGAAATGGGTACTTGATAAAGGTGATGTTGAAGAAGGAATCAAAATGTTTCATGAGAGAAACAAGACGGGAATCCCTACGAACACTCATACTCTTGTTATATTGTTCGATGGAATTGCCAAGGCTTCAGGTTGGGGACAAGTGGGTGATTCCTTATCTGATCGTATGATTGAATTGTTCAAGAATAATCGTGAAAAAACAGGAGGTACTATAGAAGAGTTTAATGCTTGTTTAAGTATCTTGATTAAGAATTTCCACAATCAACAACTGAAAGCTTGGGATTTCTTTACCGAATTATTACCTGATTATGAAAAGGAATTGAAGGAGATTCTTCCTAATGATATTACCTTCACCATTATGATAAATGGATTGAAACGTTGTATGAACCATAACAAGGATTTGATTAAACAAGAAAAAGATATGAATCATTTTGAACGTATCCTCAGACTCCTTGAGACTGAATCAAATTGTATACAAATGGTTGATGCTGCATTTGACAAGATCAAAAGTTTGGCTATCAAAAATCCCAACAAGATTAACATGGGTATACAGTTAATCGTCACTTATTTGTCTTGTTATGTTGATAAATTTGGTTCCCCTTATAGGTATAATGAAAAGGCACTTTACTTGGCATCACAATATTCCCCATCTGTAAGAGAAATGTTTGAATATGTTCAATCTGCATCTAAAGTTCCGGATATAACAAGAGTAGAGAAATCTTTAATGAAGAAACAAGATCGTGCTTTACAAAGAACTATTGAAAATTCTCCTAAAGACATTGACTTTACTTATTACAATACAATCGATGAATTTCTTCCTAAAGTTGTGGTCCCCGATTTAAAACCAGAAAATGTAAATCCAAAAGTAAATAAACAAACAGTCATACCCAAGAAAAGAGGTAAACCTGAGATTATTCAAAGAGAACGTCCTTTGGTTGATCTTGCAATAGAAACCGTGAAAGGCAAGACTGTACAAAAGAAACATGCTATTAATAAATTCCTTTTGAATTTAATATTTGATGGGTTAGTTAATATAGGAAGATTTCCTGAATTCATATTTGCCCTTTGGTTTTCCTTCATTAGATGGAATGGAGTGAAGTTAGATTTAGGAGAAATTGCCAATGCTAATCCCTTGAATGGAGTTATTCCATTTGATAAATTACCCAGATATTCCGATAAAGAGTCGTACGAAGTTACTGAAAAACCAACATCCAACGATTTATTCGATGATATTATGCTTAAAAATATATTTCTTCGTATTGGAGAAACAAAAGGGAAAGGAGCTACTAACACTCATTTAACAATTGAATTATTCAACACATTATCATCACCAAAATACAACCCCACGGGAATAATTCCAACTTATGACCATGTTAAATTAATGTTCTATATCTTCAAAGAAGATTTAAAATATTATAAAGCTGTAAATATAAATAATGATAAAACGCGAGGATTCCTTTTCAATCAATTACAAGAGTTTATGACAAACTTGCACAACTTCAACCAGGGTTATATGTTACTTAATCAACGCAACAGAAGATCAACACAATCTTGGATAATTGATGAATTAAATGAAATATATACTACATTATATACCAATCATTGGAATAAATTCACCCCAGGACAAGAACTTACCGTTCATAAATTAATTGTTAAATCTTATATTCTATTCTATCCTGAATTTAATATGAAGATGGATTCAGCTAGAAGAACAATTTCCCTTTTAAAAGAAACAGAACTGAAATATGATAAGGAATTGTTAAAGAAACTTAGAGAGTTGATTAGTATTAGAAAGAATGATGAAGATAAGGAACTTGTGAAGAAGGTTGGAAAGCTTTGTAGGGAGGTGTATGATCTTATTATTGTAAAGCCAGTGAAGATTATTGAAGAAGTTAAGGATGAATCACAGGCTAGTGAAGAAAAGACCCACAACAATGAGTCAACATCTCCTGTTGAAACACAATAGTTACTGCCACAACCAGTGCAATGTAAATAGTTACCAATTAGTCATATCTGTAAATAGAAATTATACACTCAGCCTCTTATATTGTGGTGGGGGGAATTACATGTTGTAACTGCATTAGCAAATCTTGTGAATATATTATCCTCAATGCCACTTGACATAACTCCGTCTACCCCCTGAAATCCAACGGGCCGACTGTAAGACCCATCCACAACCACAAATATATACAATAGCATTACTAAATCCAGTGTGATTTGATTCAATAATATAATCACTATCTAAATATAAACCCTATTGTTTTTAAACCCGCTAAGAAGCCACATTGAATTACTAATCCGATAAGCATGAAACAAATAGAACTGATTTTTTTGGTAAGCCTTATTGACAATCGGAGAAAGTGGGTTTTTGTTGCTTGATTGGGAAATCCCGCACGGTGTTTTTTCCTTTTATGTGGGAGTTGCGATTTTGAGTGTGGTGGATCAGTTTTTTCGCAGCCACACTTTTTCACGTTTGTTCAATTTGCAATAGTGTGTGTGGAGAGGGGTGAAAGGTTTAGAATATGGATCAACCAGAGCTTGCTATAAATACAGTTGTAATTTCCCTAATTCATTCTGGTTAATTCTCCTTTCCCTCACCAAGAATCAGTCTTATAAAGCAATTCTAAAAAAAAAAATGGCCCCAGTTCGTTATACTCAACACCCAAGAGCTCTTTACAGTGGAAGCAAGCTTGAAACCGATGCTAAAGGTTTAGTTGTAGTTGCTCCTGAATCCCGTTCCAAAATTGACAAATCGGTTGAAAGCTATTTACCAACTTGGAATAAGGATGAACATTATGAACCATACAAATTCCATGAATATCATGATCCTGCCCTCAGAGCTGATCCAAGTTTCCCAAACTTATTAGCTAATGCTGAAACCAAGAACATTTCCCCTAAATTAGGTACTGAAATTAAAGGTGTTCAATTATCTCAATTATCTGCTGCTGGTAAGGATGAATTAGCATTGTTAGCTCATCAAAGAGGTGTTTTAGTGTTCAGAGATCAAGATTTTGTTTCTAAAGGTCCAGAACATTTTGTTGATTATATCAAGTACTTTGGTAATCCACATATTCATCCAACTTCTGGTCGTCCAAAGGATATTGCTAATATTCATGTTGTTTTATCTGGTGATACCAAAGAAGATCCATTCACCACAAGAACTAACTTGGTTGGTTTCCATTCTGATGTTTCTTATGAATTACAACCAACTTCCCTTTCATTCTTAACTGTTACCAACTTACCAGTTGGTGGTGGTGGTGATACTGTTTTCCTTGACAGTGCTGAAGCTTACAACCGTTTATCACCATTATTTAGAGAAAAATTAGAAAACTTGAATGCTATTCATAGTGCTGTTGAACAAGCCAACTATTCCATTGTTAAAGGAGGTGTTGTTAGAAGACACCCCGTGGAAAATGCTCATCCAATTGTTAGAACTACTCCATTGGGTAAGAAGGTTTTGTTTGTTAACAAGGGGTTCACCAGAAGAATTGAAGGTTTGAAAGTTGAAGAATCTGATGCTATCTTAAACTTTTTGTTTGATCATGTTGCCAAGTCTCATGATTTACAAATTAGAGCTAATTGGGAAAAGAACACTGTTGTTGTTTTCGACAATAGAGTTGTTAACCATTCTGCTATTTTAGATTTCGATACTACTGAATCTAGATTGATTGCTAGAGCCTCTGCTCAAGGTGAACGTCCAGTTCATGATCTTAAGGATTTAAACAAACCTGATGAAAGTCATCTCTTTGAAGGTCCAGAATATTTAGGTAACAAATTAGCTGATTTGAAATTGGCTTAATTTCTGTAGTTAGATATTACAGTTTTTTAAAAAAATAAATGTTTTTATCTTTGACTTTAATTGTTTATTGTAGATGAACATGTTAATTGTAGAGTAACATGTTAATTGTAGAGGAACATGTTAATTGTAATATACTTGTCTTGTCTTGTCTTGTCTTGTCTTGTCTTGCAAGTGTTTGTAAGTGAAACCAAAAGGCTGAAGGAGACGAGACGGTAGCGCATTCTAACAAATCTATTTTTGTGGGGCGTGTTAAACTCAACTTCAACACAATTCATTATTCCTCTACACACCCCATGACACATCCAGTTGTAATAATTAAGGATCCACTTAAGTTTGACTACTGTGCATTGATTGACCAAGTATTTGAATTGACATTAGCTATAAATACCCTTGATATTTATGTAATTGACGAAATCACCAATTCAAATGATTTAAATTCAATATTATATCATTATTATTCATACACGAGAAAACTTTCTTTTGACAAAGGATATGATTATCAATTTGAAATCAATATAATTTACAATGTTGATTCTCCTGTACGTTTGTTTAAACTTATTCAAACTTGGAATATGGCGTTTGTTGGGGAAACCGAACAAGGATTATTGAATCTTCACCATATTCCAATTGTACCAATAACAATACAACAAACACCAATCAGTTTCCCCAAGACGACACAAGAGAGCAAACCAAGAAACAGTTTTGATGTTGCTGCTGTTGGTGGTACTTTTGATCATATTCATGATGGACACAAGATTCTTCTTTCAGTGTCGGCATTTCTTACCAAACACAAGTTAATTATTGGTATAACTGGGAATGAATTATTGAAAAATAAACAATATCATGAAGTATTGCAATCGTTTGCTGAACGTCAAGCTTCCGTTCTTGCATTCTTGAATTTAATTGTTTGTTCGAGTTTTATTCAATTTGAAATATATGAAATAAATGATATTTGTGGTCCAACGGGGTATGTAAAGGAGATTGATTGTTTAATTCTTAGTGATGAAACGTTATCTGGAGGGGAATATGTTAATAATTATCGTAAATCTCGTGGATTTAACGAACTAGAAACAGTAATAATTAGAGTGGTGGCTAGTGGTGGTGGTGGTGATAGTGCCGACACCACAGATAAAAATTATACAGTTTGGAAACTTAGTTCTACAGATATTAGGCACCAAGTAGTTAAAAAACTTCAACTATAAAATTTTCCTATATATGAACAAAACAAATAAAAAAAAACAAGCAAAACCCCCTTAATCATCTAGCAACACTCCATTCCCCTTCTCTCTCTCACTTTCACTCTCTTACTTTATTGAGATCCCTTTGTCAAATTGATTCAGACGTTTTATCCGATCTGGGTGATCCAAAGCAACTGATACATTATTGGTGACTTTGCCAATCTCATCAAACAATATTAATTCATCATTATCTATATAACTTCCGTTTGAAGTTTCATCATTATCCACAAGAGCAATTCTTAATTTTTCAAATGCTTGTATACCTAATCCTAATTTCTTTCTTAATCGCTCCTTGGTATCTTTAAATGTCTCATTAGGATAAACGGTAAGGACAAAAGGGATTCCATGTCGATAACTTGTATTCTTATAGAAATGGAATGTAGGTATTAAATTCAAATTCTTGACTTCTTTCTTGGCCAAGGCAAATTCTTCTTTTACCTGTTCATTATCAAATGAATCGTCCTCCTCCTCGTCGTCATCTTCAACAAATCTGGAAATCAAATTGTGTACAGTTAATATTTCAACTTCAACGGGGAAAACTCCACAATATAAATCAGTACCATCTTGAATTTGATTCAAGGGAATTTCAAATCGAATTAATTCTCCAAATACATGATTACTTCCTGCCCAACATAATAAATGTTTTAATTGATTTTTGGGAAGATTTACCTTATGTAATAATTTCTCAATTAAATCATGTACTGTTCCAGTTTTCGAAATTAAAATTTCAAATACTTGATATTGTAATAAACTAGTTAACCAATGGATTTTAACTGCTTTTAAATTTTCATAATCCTTTAATGGAATATTAAGTATTTCATATTCAAAATGAATCAATTGATTAATTGGAATAGGTTTGGGGAATAATTGAGATAAATGATTGGTAGTTTTCAAAGGATATCTTTGTCCCTTATTGCTCAAAACAAATATTCTTAAATAATTAGCATCAACATTTAATCGAGTTGCAATTTCTTGGGCCAATTGTTGATAATTATAATCAACTGAAGCCCACATTTGAAAAGTTTTACTGAGATTTTTGGCAATTTGAATATCAACACTTTCCTCCTTCTCCTTTCCTTCACCTTCAACAAAATCAAAATCTTCTTCATCAATCTCAGCTTTGAATGGTTCAACTTGAATACGAATTCTCGTCAACATAAATCGATAATAATCTTTTAAATTGTGGTATACTTTATCTTGAGTAAGTTCAGCGACATTGGAAACTTGAACAGTTAAAATATCTCCATTACTTAATTCTTGTTTATCAAAGGAAACCTCTAGATCAATTTTTTCAACTTTAATAGGTGAGATTTCTTCATATAATTCTAACAAAACATCTTCATTAAATCCAAGTAAAGTTCTAATTGGTTCAACTATAGTATTAATTAAATCATCTTTACAAACATTAATATGGGACAAGGTTCTGATTTCTTGAGAAATTGGATCAAAATACTTTACAAATAAAATAATATTCTTGGAATATTCTTCAACATTTTTAAACGTTAATTCAGGATCTGATTTGGTGCCCACATCTTTCAATTTATTCCAAACACTATCAAATGTAAAAGTTTCTGGTGTAATTAATTCATGTACACTTGTTAACTTGTTTATAGATCTAATATCTTTATTTAATTCTTCAACATAAAACACCATTTCATCAAATTTCCTATTAAATGATTTAAAATAAACATTGTTTACATGAGTTTGCAATAATTCGGAAATGACAGGAACATCTACTCTATTAGTATGATTATTTCTATGACAAACACTAATTAATCGGAATCCACTTGAATCAATATACCCTAATTCTTTTTCAACAAGTTCATTCACAGTACTATTAAAATTATCTTCCTTTTTAACTTTAAATGATTTTGGATCACATTCAGTTCCCCTTAATGATTCATCATAAAATTTAATAACAGTAGAATCTAATGCTAAATCAAATCCAAGATGATTATTGACAGTATTCAATGTAATCAATTTAACATTGATATAATATAATGCTTCTTGTTTTTGTTTTTCAATTCTTTCCCGTTCTTCAATTTCAAATTTAATTTGAGCAGGAATATGTTTAGGGATTGAATCGTCTATAATTTGATCATTTTCTGGAAGTATATTGGACAATTCACTCTCACGATAATACACCAACATATATGCTGATGTAACTCGTCTCATAAAATGTTCTTGTTGTTCTAATCGAGTTAATTTATTTAATTCTTCTTGGGTCAAGTCTTGTGCACCAAAATTCTCTTGAAAAACTTGAGTAGGAGTAACTTTCCAAACTTTATCATCATCAAATCTTAACCAAGTTTCATTATTAGCATATGGTTTAATCATAGCATAATAATGTCCATTGGAAATACTACCCTGATGCACCAATACTCCATGTAATTTATAATTCCAATTTTCTTGTTTAATTTCATCAGATAAATCTTCATCCAAATAAGGCTTAAGATCAATCTTATCAGGAAATTCATAAAAATCATCAATTTTAACTAAATCATCAACACCAAAATCATATTCAAATCGTTTCAATTGTAAATGTAATACAGGTGGGAATGCCTCAAAAACAACCCCCTTCTTAGCATCTTGATATCCATATTGATCACCTGCTTGATATTTATTTTCTCCATCTAACATTTCAATTTCAATATAATTCTTAAAAGAATCAGGTAAATTTTGTAAACCTCTTACATTCAATTGAATATCCCAAAAATCTTCAACACGAGAAGATTCATATGGGACATTAACACATTTAATATATGATTTCATTTTCCCGACAAATATATCATTTAAACTTCCTTCAATTTTTGTACCCTTCATTGCAGTTTCTAATTTATCCATCAAGATTCTATTTAATTCTTGGACATCATGTTGGGTGAACGCATCAGAAGAATCCCAACCAAAAGATTTTGTTAATTCTAAAGTGGCAACAGGTTCATGAGAAGTAGACAATAAGTAAAAAATACGTTGTAAACTTAAGGCAACATTAGATAATTCCCCTGTGGAATGTGTTGGAATCTCATAAACTAATTTCCGGAAACATTTTGTTGTGAAATAACTTTGTAATAATGAATTTAAATAACATGTTGCTCCTTGATTATTTAATCCCACAAATCCTGATCCAATTTTAGAATCATAGTCTATAAAATTATGCCATAATACTCCCGTTGAAGAATCATCAATAACTCGAACATATCCTGTGATATTTATTTGATTATTGGTTAAAATAGGATATGGAGTTGGGTTACGTAAACTATTAACTCCATGAGTCAATTGTTTAAGTTCAATTAATGAACTAAACCCCCAATCAGTTTCTCCCTTGTTAAACCTATGGTGAGATCCATTGGATAAATGAGCTTCGGGATGTTGAGGATTCCAAAGATCTAAAGCAAATTGAGCACAAACATACCAATTTTCATCAACAACTTTCCCCAGTTCGTCAACAGGTGGATGAGGTTCCATGTATATTGAAATAGCATTAGAATTTTGATTACCATGAGGAAATAACAAGATATTCCATTCAAACCCACCACATTTAAATTTGGGAGATCTAACTTTTTCTTCCCGCAACAGATTCCAATCTTTAATTTCCCAAACAAAATGAGTTTCTTGTTTAATGGGGTAATCTTGTAGAGGTTTCATAGTTTTAGCAGCAATACCAGAAAAATCATTGGCCAATATTAAGTTGGGATCTTTAGAAACTAAAACATTTTCACTATCACTATCGTCAGGAATAACAATAACTTCCTCAGCACCACCAGCACCATCAGCACCAGCAACAATCATATCTTCGTCATCTTCCTCATCCTCATCATCTTCGTCTTCGTCATCTTCGATTATTTCCATATCCCCTTCAATTCCATGTCGGGTAATATCAATAACTTGAGGACTTGAAACAACAATAGGTTCTTCTACATCAATCATATCTGGTATTTCTCTAGTAGCAGCATCTATTCCATTAGCATCAGTACCTTGTACATGTACATTGCCTGATTCTTCAATTGATTGTTTCTTGGAGTTGATATCTGAATCCCCACTTGGATCATCAATCAAGGGATTTCCTGAAATCATTATTTAAGTCAAACTGTATATAAACTATGTTCTTGTTTTCTAAATTGTCAATCGTCTTTCAGGAGTGTAGTCAGGGGTGAATGTGCGTATCACTAACACTTGTTTTGTTTTGGTGATTGATGTGGTAGAAACTTTGTAAACTTTGTAAACTTTGGTGGTTGTAAAACAAGATTTGATTTTTATTGTGTGTGTGGATTTTTTTTTTTTTTTTGGTGATTGCTCTGTACGGAGTAGGCGGGGGGGTGGGGGGGCAGTGAATGGAACTTACTATAAAGATAAGAATAGACTGAGAACAGGAATATTTAGTTTGGGCAGGTTGTAACAGTGTGAGACTGGACACCTTATTATATGTAAACAGAGTCTAATTCTGTAGGAGAGTAGGAAGGGGGGAAGCGTACGGTTGCTACAAGATTTCGTAGATTGTAAATGTGTTGTAATAGTAGTCAGTTGGGAATTCTTAAGTCATTAATGACATTTTGTGATATTTTCAAAGTATTTATATGGCTATCTACTTACTTTATTGCCTATTCAATTATTATATACTGTTCTTTGGATAAAACAGGTCACGTGAAATTCATGATGTGGCGTTCATAATATAAACTATATAAATTGATTGCAAGTTAGTTTATAACTTTAAAAAGACACCAATATAAGGTGTATACCGACTTGTAGAAGACTTTCAGGTTATTAATGCAAGGTGTGGTATCTTTTTGTTCATCTTTCGCAGAATTATTGCAAAAAAAATGCTAAGCCTTGGATGGAGTATGGGGGTACTTTTGCAAATACAGTTCAATTGGATGACAGCTACAAACGGAATACATTCAAGAATGACTTACACAACAACGTTGATACAAGTTACCATCTATTATCTTTTAATTTAATTGTATAAATTCTCCCATGGTATTGCGTAATTGAGATTAATCTTTTTCATCTTACTCACAAACAAGGAGAAATATCAATATATACATCTAACAAAATATACTCATAAAAGCATAACTAATCTATCAACATCAAATTTTCATAAATCCAATTACATTGCAAAATTAAGTCATCCGACTCGAATTGCACTTTGCGTGGCGACTCCGCGTGTCTCGCGAATGTTTGCAGATACCGTATTTGGAAATGGTTTTTTCAATTTCCCATATTGTAAGCGCTACCAAGCAGATCAGTAATAAATGATATCCACGAAGTTTTGTTTTATATCTTTGTTAATTGAAGCTTGGTAGGCTGGCTGAGGAGTTCTGCCTGACAATCTTGCAAACAAAGGACCCTACGTAAGCTTGCATAGATGTATACTTTTTGCGTGAGAAATTTACCTTGGCATAAGTTGGTTTTTCTAGGCAGGTGCCAGTTTTATGTGAGCCCATTTGCAATGGAGAACCACTTCACAAGATTACTCTATCATAGACAACGAAATTATCAAAACAGTATACACCAGGAACATCCAAATCCTAAAGGGGGCTAATCTAGATTGTAATCTCGTACAATCTTAGAACAAACGTTTTTTTTATCGTAGAAAAATAAAGTACGCCTGTAGATTACATGTGTGCAATAAAAAAAACCGATAATAATATTTTATATATAATAGATAGAACAAAAAGAAAAATAAACCCTTTCAATTAATTTAACACAAAATTACCACATTCGGGAAATATATTGCTAGCACAACTTACGTTGAAAGGTACATCGGGTCCCACATATGTTTTAGGTAAACGTTAAACCCTGCTACTATTTAATGTACCTCTCCTTAAACTAAGTTTCTCGGGTATCAACAACCTAGAACATGTATTTATCCGATGAGCAAATTGACTGGCATAATTCTCTTCATCGGATAAGAGACCTTACGATTTTGTAACTCCACCACCCATTAGCCAATAGAAACAATGAACGACTTATGACCGAGACACGACCCCCATCACAGTGCACGAGGTTTACTTTTTTTTTTTCACTTGACACTATAACGAAAAAAACACGAACGAGAATATGAAACTTAAAGCCTTGTTTTTTTGCATTGACGAGTGTTGGTGTGTGAGTGAGTGTGTGAAAGGGGTACAACCGATACTTACGACATTCACGAGTCAAAGCAAACAGTTTCTTTTTTTTTTGAACTACTTGAAATACATCCTTGTTGCAACTGTTGCTCATCAGACTCAGTGAAATTTTGCAATGAGATATTTTTAGTTCAATTCTAGTTTTCGTTGTAACGTTCTAGACCTAGAAGAGCTATCATTTTCGTCAAACGCGGATCTGGCTAAAAGAAAAAAAAAAGAAAAAAAAAAAAGCAAAAGCGCGAAATTTTTGTTATTTTTTTGTCTCAAAATGAGAAGTAATTTGCCAATGCAATTTGTAAACAATTTTCTTAAATAAAATAAAGTAAAATAAAAAAAAATAAAATATTTTCATTGTGAGATCTTCCATAAACAATACCAAATATGGGTTTATTTTATAAACATTCCCTTATGATAAACAATCGCACCACATTACTACATTTCATATTTAATATTTTCTTCTTACCTTGTTTAGTGTTTAATTATGTGTGTATTGGTTATTGTCCCATGTTTCAAATCAAACTACTTACGTAATTTGAATAATTGTGTCCCTTCGCCCTCCCCCTTATGAGCCGACGACAATGAAATTCACACATGTAGTACGTTTTTTTGAGTAAGTTCCTTGGCATTGTAGCAGTAAGGTATTTTTATTTTTCTTTCTGTCTAAATTAAATTGTCAGGTATTGTTCATAACCCTTTTCTGCAGATATTTCTCACTACTTACCGACGTTAATTAACTCATGTAGAAAGAGTTTTTGTGAAACAATTTTACCACAGATTTTTTTTAGTTTTTTTTTTTTTTTTTAATTTTTTTTCTCCTTTTTTTTTTTTTTTCTTGGTTAAGGTTTTACTCGAGAAATAAAACCAAAACGTAGTCCACTTTTGTTATTTTTAGTTTCTACTCCTCTTCTTTCTCTTCGTCATAGTCGTTCCCTTTATTACAAATTTCTATCAGTCATTCCTTTTTAAACTCCGTTAGAGATTTATAATTAATACCAACTGCTTTACATTCCCTTATTACCATGTTGTTAAATACTATCGTTAAGGCTGCCTTATTGGCCCAAGCTATTGCTGCCCCAGTTCACCAACACCATCAACATCAAGAAGAAAAAAGAGCTCTTGAAATCGTTACCAAAACCAATGTTATTGTTGTTACCATTGGTGCTGGTGATGCTACTGTCACTTTAGGTCCAGTTGACTTACCAGAACCAACTGTTGCAGTCAGTGTTTCTCCAGTTACTGCTGCACCACAAGATGCCCCACAAGAAGTCCCAACTTTCACTGCCCCAGCTCCAGAACCAGCTCAAGAAACCTCTGCTGCTCCAGCTGCTCCAGCTTCTTCTGAAGCTCCAGCTGTTCCAGATACTGGTGCTGTTGGTTCCGGTGGTGCCAAGGGTATCACTTACTCTCCATACTCCAACGGAGGTGGTTGTAAATCTAGTTCTCAAATTGCTTCTGAAATTGCTTCCTTATCTGGATTTGATGTTATTAGATTATACGGGGTTGATTGTGATCAAGTTGCTCAAGTTTTACAAGCCAAGTCTTCTTCTCAAAAGATTTTCGCTGGTGTTTTTGACATGACTCAAATTCAAGCCGGTGTTCAAGCCATTGCTGATGCTGTCAAAGCCCATGGTTCTTGGTCTGATATCCACACCGTTTCAATTGGTAATGAATTAGTCAACTCTGGTCAAGCTTCTCCATCTCAAATTGGTCAATACGTTGCTACTGCCAAATCTGCTTTAACTGCTGCTGGTTATTCTGGTCCTGTTGTTTCCGTTGATACTTTTATTGCTGTTATCAACAACCCAGAATTATGTCAATACTCTGACTACATGGCTGTTAATGCTCATTGTTTCTTTGATGGTCATTATGCTGCTGCTGACTCTGGTGAATGGGTTTTACAACAAATTCAAAGAGTTTGGACTGCTTGTAATGGTGCCAAGAATGTTTTCATTACTGAAACTGGTTGGCCATCTCAAGGTGAAACCAACGGTGCTGCTGTTCCATCCAAGTCAAACCAAGAAGCTGCTATCGCCTCTATCAAATCTAGTTGTGGTAATGATGCTATTTTATTCACTGCTTTCAACGATTTATGGAAGGTTGATGGTCCATTCAATGCTGAAAAATACTGGGGTATTTACTCTAGTTAAGTCTTTTATTTTGTTTTTATTTTCTCTCTTTTAAAAAGGATCAATTGAAGGTATAGTCTACCTTGAAACAACAAGTGTAGAGGTTACATTTCAATTCTAATACCCTTATGTTTTAACTACGTCTACTACGTTTCTTTCCATATATACAGTTTTTGTTTTATATTTTTCTCTCTTTGAATGTATTTTTTTATTATTATTATACATTTTTGTGTTTTTCATTCCACAAGATTTGTAGATTTATGACAAGAAATTTGTTGTGAAAATGTAACAAGCGTGTGCTGAAACGGGCGAAGTTTACGATGGTTACATACTTTTTCTTGTTTTATTTGTTTATGTTTTCGTGCTGGTTAATCTCATAATCTTTGGGTCGCGACAAAGTTCGTCTTGGCTGCAAACATTAAAACAAAAACAAAAACAAAACATTTAATTAATATACACATAAAAAAAACAAGCTGACTATTCAAATTGACTAAGAAATTCTTTTCGTTTCATAATCAGATCTAAGGAATGAGGACGTTGAAGGTTTGTTTCCCCTTCTGTCCCCAACAATTGATCATGTTTTTCACTCCAAATATCTCCCTTTCCTTTAATTCTTAATATTTTATACATGGTCATATTTGGATCAAGACGAGCATTGTTAAGCGAATTGAAGAACATTTGGGCATATATTGGAATCAACAGAACATCAGCACTTGTAGCATATATGATGTGGCTAATTAACGGATCTTTTAAACCTAAATCTCGTAAAGCATGGAAAATACCAAGAATATCAGTAACATCCTTCAAGGCGCCATTGATTAATATGTGCATATTATTAGAATCTTGATAATCTGAAGGTGTTCCTACTAATAAATCTTCAAATGTAACTGATTCATCGACATATTTTAATTCAATTGGACTTTGAGAATCCAGTTGAGATTGTGATTGTGTAGATTCGTCATCTTCATCTTCATCTTCATCTTCGTCTTCTTCCTCTTCCTCGACCTCTTCATCTTCAAATTCTTCAATATCAGTAACCAACTGTGGTACTTCAATAGGTTGGGAAAAATGATCACTTCCTGCTTGTTTAACAATCAATTCATCATCAATATTGGGTTCGTCATTCACAAGACCTGAACCAACTGGTTGCTCCACTTCCTCTTGAAGTCCTACGCTAGGAGATGGAACCTTAGCTTGGGCTCTTTGATTAAGTTGTAACAACGATTCAGGTTCTTCACCTGATCGAACACATTCATCAAAATATTCAATATATCTAGGTATCATCCCGGGAGAAATATATCTTCTAAATCTATCTCTCCAAGAATGTAAACTATGACTTGGTCTTTTCCTATACAACAGATCATAAAAACTGTAGGGCAATACAATAGCTTTATCAAAATCAACTGAACCACCACTAGAAGCCTTTGCACCACGTTCTACATAGGCTTTTGCTGCCTGACATAATAAATAATCATCCTCAGCAGAATATTTATGTTTTAAAGTATCCGGGAAATCTTCAACACCAAGTTCAATATATCTCCCCATATCATCTTTAACTAATTTATCATTTATATCAACTTTATAAACAAACCCCAACTTTGGTTCTAAATGTTTTCTAAATCTAGCACGAATTGAATTCCCAGTATGACCCTTTAAAATGTCTTCTTTACTTAAATCCTCATAAAATCTATGAGAATGACGAAATCTAGGGTTCATTCTAACTTGATTCAAAATAAATTCATCCTTTTCTGGAGTGAATCGATTATGACGTTTCAACAATAAACGTTTCGCCTCCGCTTCTGCTTCATCATTGGGTTCACGTTCATACCTAAATTGATCCAATTTAACTAATCTCCCTTGATTAATACATTCATCAATAAATCTTAATTGTACACCATGACCTTCCTCGGAGTTATTACTTAAGTAAATACTTGAAGGAACAAATCTATCAGTGACTGCTCCACCATACAGAATAATCAATTGACGATAATGTGAACGATGAGGTTCATTTTGTGGAATGAAAAATAAAAGCGAACGACCATTACGATCAACAAAGATGTTTCGTTGTTGTTGTTGTTGATATTGGTTAATATGGTGTTGTTGAGTAGCTGCATCCATTGCGGCAGCTGCTGCAGCCTCAGCTGCTGCTTGACTCACAGCATCATCATAATGAAGTTGTTCGTAACTCATATTTAACAATATGTTCTTTTTAGTTGCAAAAACTGTTGCAAATGTTTGTGTGTTGGAAAGAAGATTGATGTTTGGATGTTAAAATTTCTGTGTTGATGTTTTGGTTTTGGAATGACCCTTTTTTTTTCTCTGTTATGTCTGTGTATGGATGGGTGAGTGAGTGGGGGAGGGGGCGAAATTTCTGAATGATCATGAGAGTCGTGTACCAAGGAGAAAAAAACGTAACCGCGTTGTTTATGTTGATATGTGCAGTTAAGTTATTTATTTAAAACATCATGTTTATTTTAACTTTAAATAAAGTTATATAACAAAAACTAGTATATAAACATAAACACACCAAGAGGACAGAGGTTAATTTCTACTCACAATAAGTGAGCTATAAGAATCGTAGTGAACATTCTGTTGGTTGTCAATTGACAAAGTAGTCATACAAACTCTTTTACTTGTTACTTCTTCTCCCATCCCTCCTTACAATAAGTAGAAATCACCAAATATACCAATAGAGGCAATCAATAAACTAACACCAGAAATAGAAACACCTAACCAATATTCCGATTTAATTGTATTTAAATCTTGAACAACTTCTTTCTTAATCAATGTTTGTTCAATTTCTTCATCAATACTTACTTCTTTAGTTTCCTTTATAACAGGAACCGGTTGTGGAGAACTTGATCTTATTTCAGGAGATGAAATTGATGTTGGTGTAGAAGTACCTGAATCTTCTGAAAGATGAACATAAGATCGACCTAATTGATCATCTAGAGAATTAACTTTGGAAATTACTTCTGGTGCTTCCTCTTCCTCTTCTTCTTCTTCTTCAGTTCTAGTTGGCACTTTTGCAATAGTTTTTTGCTTGCTCTTCTTGCTTAAAATTCTCGATTCATACTTGTAAACTTTGTAGTAAAGACCAACCACAGTTAAAGGAGCTCCAATTGCTGAATAAAGTAAATATGGATGTTTTTCATCAATAGGACTATATTCATATGCCAATGAAAATAACCCAGTAGCCAATACTCCCAATGCGATATTAATAAATCTTGATCCAACTATAGAACATAATACATCTTTCAATTGGGTTTGGAAATTATTATCAACCACTTCACGTGTAATCTTGGTTATAAATTGCGGGATTTGATAAGCTGATTGATAAGTTAAAGATGTCGTCAATAATCCAAGTGATCCCCACCCCAATAATTTAATAGTTGAAATACAAGTCCCAGCCATAGTTATTGAGATTTTCCTATTAAACTATATATATATAACTTAAAGTTGATAACAAGAATATAAGATGGAATGTCAATTACTCCTCAAAAAAAAAAGAACTAAGGAGGAGAACTAGGTTACTAAGGGGAGAAAGAGAGAACAAAGACCACAGCAAAAAACTAAAAAGAAAAAAAAAAGAAAAGGAAAATCTGATGGCAAAAATTAAAGGCAAAGCTTATCCGTTCACGTGACTGGTTGTCAAAGAGATGATAGGTTAAGTAATTGAGTTAGACAGAGAGGGTGTGGGGTGTATGTGTAGAAGTATATTGGATCCCCAAGGGAATTACCTTTCAATTGATTGGATGAATCACTTGTGAATGTAGCGGAATTAAACTTTTTCAGGTTAGCATTAAGGTAAATACCCCGGCAATATTTTGTATTGTTACTAGTTGTCTTGTACTATAATAAACTTCTCGTTTTCTTTAAACTTCCGAGATGAAGTTTGATCTAGGCACTGTGTTCATACTTGCTCAGTGTTTGAATGCAATTTGTTCAAGTCCGAGCATTTTTTGGATAAACTCCGGGATTGTATTTGTAGCCCGAAATCGGAAAAATACCTATTGTAGAATCACGTTTAGAACATTATAAAAGCAGGAGTCAATAGAACAACCTTATTACGAAATAAATGCAATATTGAATTCTACGATATCTAAACCTATAAATTCATGAAGTAACCTTAACCTCCTTCTATTTTGAAAACCTTGAGAATTCCTTTGACTGGATATCTTGCAGTTGAACTTGTTCTTACCATGATTATTTGCCAAGTAAATCCATTAGGGTGTAGGAACAAAACGGCTCATACTTAACCTAGTCTGGAAAATATTTCCCCATCACTGCTACCTCAACCACTCGGGAGCTTTTTCTTTATCTATATGAACTGTAGATATATCAAACCCTTCAATCAACAACTCCACCAAAATTCTTCCACCCCTAGCACCAGTAAACCTTCGATATTCTTCACTTACACTTGCCAAATTCCAACCTTGAATTCTTCGTAAACAACCAATCACAGTACCCGTACGATGTCTCCCCATTCCACAACATACTAAACAAGGATAATTTTCTTTATTAACAATCAATTCTAATGCTCGTTTAATTGTTGGTTCATTTAAAGAATCCCAAGGATTCATATGTTTATCAAAATCATCATCCACCATACTAACAAATTCAATATTTATTGAATGAGAATTACAATATTCTAAAAATTCATCATTAGGTTCTTCCGAAGCAAGCCAAATTATAGTTTTAAGATTAAGTTGATTAAGAAATGCTTGATTTATAATTGATGGTTGTCCTGAACGATATAATTGTTGTTCTACAGGACAGAAATTCAAAGGAGGCACTATTCGAACAGCAGGAGGTTTAGTGATTTTGCGAAGATTATTTGTAGGTAATGAAGTGTTCGGTATGGTTGTGTTCATTTGTGTGGGCGTAAGCTTTTAATGTTTGAAGGGGGGGTTGTGTTCACTTGAGAATTTCTCATATTGGGATTTGTCACATTTTTTTTTTATTTTTTGTCCACCACCATAGAAAAAGTCAACTTGAATTTTTAAACGTGTTAAAATTTGACAAGCTGTAAGTTCAATTGAATATGAGTAAACAAATTAAAAAGAAAGTTGCAGCAGCAGCTTCAGCTAACAGTGATTCACCCACTTCAATTCGCCCTACTTCATCAGTGGCAACTACATTAAATGAACTTTATTCTGCCATCAATACAACTATAGCTGATTATACTGATTCACTTACACCTCGTCTTAAATTAATTGATTCATTCCTTGTTTTCTTAGTGGCATTGGGTATTTTACAATTTGTGTATGTATTAATCGTGGGTAATTTCCCATTTAATGCATTTTTGGCAGGATTTATTAGTTGTGTTGGTCAATTTGTCCTTACTGTAAGTTTAAGATTACAAATTAATGAACAAAATAAACATAAACATTCAGTTAAAGTGGGTGAAGAAGAAGAAGAAGAGGAAGATGACACTTCCAAGGAAACACCAGTGTTTAAACATATTAGTCCTGAACGTGCTTTTGGTGATTATATATTTGCAAGTTTGATTTTACATTATATAGTCATTCATTTTATCAATTGAGTAAATAGAGAAAGGTGTATACTTAAAAAATGAAATATTTTATATATATATATATATATATTTGATAAATAAGGTGGTTAAATTACATAAAAAGATTGATAATTAAGAAAAACGCATGTAGACCTTTAGCAATTGCGTATAAAGCAAATAAAAGTTGAAACAAATAAAACTATAAAATGCCAGGGGGAGGGGAAATAAATGGAAATTGCTTGTAATATTTTGGAGTGCTTTACAAAGCACACAAACAAGTCAATAAATTTTTGTTAATATAAAACTCAGTAAAACCAATATGGTGGTAAACTTTTTCAATTGTTTCAAAAGAAACAAAAAACTTGGAAGAAGGACATAAAATAAATAACCAAATCTAAACAATTACACAACAACCCGACTTTTCTTTTCCTTCAATCGGTTGCTGTGGTCGAGCCTGTTGTTTTCTTCTGGCAGCCGCATCAATATTTTGTCCTTGTACATTTTCTTCTGGTGCCAATGGTGAAGGATATCCTTGTTGTAGTTGGGGAGAAGGTTGTTGTTGTTGTTGCTGTGGTTGTTGTAGTTGTCCTTGTTCGAAGTTCTGCAGATTTATATTTCCATTACTGGCATAGTTATTTCCATTGACATCTTCTCGAACTTTATCTTGATCTCTAATTGACCTTACTAAATCATAAAATGCTTCTTCAACATTAATTCTTTGTTTTGCTGAAGTTTCCAAGAATTGACATCCAAAGGATTTAGCCAAAGCTAACCCTTCTTCATAACTAACTTGTCGTTCAATTTCTAAATCACATTTATTTCCCACAACTAATACAGGTACATTATCACTATCTTTAACTCGAAGAATTTGTTCATAAAATGATTGTAATTCTTCCATTGAATTACGTGAATTTATAGAATAAACCAAGAGAAACCCTTCTCCAGTTCTCATATATTGTTCTCTCATAGCTGAATATTCTTCTTGACCAGCAGTATCTAAAATATCCAACATTACTTGATCTTCATCAATCGTACATTGTTTACGATAAGAATCTTCAATAGTAGGATCATATTCATCTACAAAATGGGATTGAATTAATTGGATAGTAAGTGCTGATTTACCAACACCACCTCCACCAACAACAACTAATTTATATTCTCTTAACATGGGGTGTTTGTGTATATGTGAATGTCAATTGATATGTTAATACAGGTTTCTAAAAAGTGAAATGAAAAAGAAATTGTGATATGTGGAATCGAATATACAAAGCTGACACTTTATAAGTAATCCCTTTTCTTCAAAAAAAAAATGAAATGGCGAATTCCAAAATAAATCCCAATTGGAAATGGAAGTCTAGTTTTTATGTATGGAAATTGAAGGTGAGAAAAAAAATAAAAGAAAGGGGGACAAAAAGCTTCAACAAACAAAACCAAAATTAATAAAAAAAAAATTTTTTTAAGTGACGGTGAAATTTTTCGACCTCTCGCCTTAGATTCTTTCGTCCAGTTTTTTTATTTCTTCTTCACAGATTTATGACAAGAAAAAGGGACACGAACGAAATCTGTGACACTTGTTTCAAACTCTGGATTTTTTTTCTTAAATGCTTACTAATAATTGTTGCTGTCTAGATACATAGTTTTAGTCTAATTGTTTACGAACTACCATCAGGCGGTATACGGTCCGCCTCTAGTGTGCGCGTGTGTGTTAATTTTGTCTCTGTTTCAAGTATTGAAATTTCGCTTGTCAATTTTTAGAGGCTTTGTTTTTTTTATCATACATTGCCGCCCATTTCCGAGTCAACCAAATGTTGTTGTTTTTGATAGACTATATTGTTTTGAACCGCACCCCACCTTTCCCACCCCCATATTTCTAAAAATAAAGTAAATGATAAACAATCGACATTTTTTTTCTTTCGTCTAATCTGCATCCAATAACATACTTTACCCCCTTATCATACGATCTAAGCCTGGTATAAATAGAATGACCTTTTTACTGTGTTTGTGTTTATTATATAGTATCAATTTCACATCCACGTGAAGTTGACGAATAAAAAAACACCACTAGTCATTTCTCTTTTGTACAATAGATTAGATAAGTCGCGAATTTATAAATATGGAAGATTTATCCCTCGGTTCAGTAATATGCAACTTTGGTGACGTATTCTTTTTTTGTCTCGACTTAATTAGTCCAAGATATAGATCTAAAATTATTGCAATTTCAAGACCTCTATGTTGGACTGGGTTCACTGTCAAGCTCAACATAATCCTTGGATTTCTAATTATTTGATAATCATTCATCCGTAGAGTACTTCCAACCGTTCTTTTCTTCATAGGAAAAGTTGCAACTGGTTGACAAATTATAAAGATCGTTCAAGGATGTGGGGAGTTTCGTAATTCTAATTGTCATGAGACTTTTTCCTTATTCTTTCCTCAACACAGCGATTTTTTGCAACATGTCGCGAAATCCGTTTGTATTGATCACAGGTGTCCTTAACTCTTAAGAAACCCTTGATTACAACCAACTTGATTTTTCTCTCATAAAACACTTGCTCGAAATGAAAAGTTCTAGTTGGATCTTATCTTTTCCCGATGAAATCATGAATGAAATATTCTACCACATTAATCAAGTTACCACCATGAAGGCCACGTTAATAAACAAGAGAGTTTATCAAATTGCACTTCAGAAACTACATCTTTGCATATATGTAATTGACGAAGAAATAAGTATGTATAGTAGGTCGGACAAGTGAGATGATTGATCCTTTGGCACTCACTTAAAGCCAACCTTTGAAAATTAAAACCATGCGTCTACACTTACGGGAGCTAGACAACTTTGAACGTTTGCAATTACCGAATTTGTTTGATTTGAATGAAATCACCACCTTGGAGATGAACTACATTATCTGGACAATTTCCACCGATTACAGCTGTTGATGCCAAGATTACCCAATCTTAAACATTTTTTGACTAGTATTTACCGGTTTTCATCGGTGCATGCTAATGTTGCTTCTTTACCAAACCATTCTCTTGAAAGATTATGTATTGGGTGATCCTAGAAACCACCTTTAAAGAAATATTTGAAATTGTTTTTGGAAGAACAATCAAATTCAATAAAGGAACTTGGATACAGTAGTGACAGGTCGCCAGATTGCTTAGACACCGATATTGAACTCGTTCATAAAATAAAGTGGAGAGGTAAACTCAAGATACAAGAAAAAGAAATTAGAGCAATTGATAGTTTTTTTAAAGACGATGGATCATACCCGAACTTGTATCATTTCGTGCTTAATAGAATCCATTATATGGTTACACAAACAGGAGATTCTTACACTGTCAAAGCTTTGAATTAGCTTCTCGGTACTAGTTCATACAACAGTTTATTGAAAAATACACTACTTCTTTGTTTTCTTCATTTTTGCAGAACAATCATCACAATACCATTTTCCCTTTGGTGGATTTTTAAATCCAATACATGGCAAATGAAACCATTCTCGTTTACAATCTTCACCATCACACCCCACCATTTCTCCAAATGAAACTTGATTACAATAACAATATGTTGGTTCATTACCTCTAGGACCTTTACTTTGACTAGAAGATTTCCCATCAACTTCATCTTCATCATATTCATTTTTCTTCAGTTTTCCTCGTTTATTGGGATTACCATTATTGGGAGTGGCACTACGATCATCACCTCTACCTCGTTTCTTGTTATTTGATGTACTTGCAGCTAATGAAGTATGTGTCAAAGATCCCGTTGAAGCATTTGAAGAAGCAGAATTTATTCTATTGGGATTAGTCCCGGGAATTGTTCCGCCAGGTCCAGTTTGATGCTGCAGATGCACCAGTTGCACTTGAGGTGTACCTTCTTTATTCTTTTTCTTTCTCCCTGCACCAGTATGACCATTGTTACCTGTTCTAATATCTTCATCAGTTTCTTTATTTGCCTTTTTAGCTGCTAATGCTTCTCTTCTACTTTCACTTCTTTGACTAGGTACTGATCTATCAACTGCATTTGACCCAATTCCAGAACCTGCACTAGAATCCATAATCATAGCAGGATGATTCAAGGGACCAATACGAATACTTTCAGGGATTTCATTATTTTGTACAATTAATTTATAATCTTGATTAATTCTTGTCATATGTTTATATAATAAATCACTAGCTACTGAAGTTACATGCATTTTCTCTTCTAAACAGGGAATAATTTCATTAATCTTATCCTTGATTAAATTCAATCTATTATAATTAGTACCATTCTCGGAAGTATTCTCACTATGAAGAGAATCAATATAAGTTTTGATGTGATAATTGATTTGAGGAACAGTGTTGATACACTTAGCATCAATCTCTTTAAGCAATGTAAAGTATTTGATTATATCTAAAGGAAGTGCTTCAAATGCATCACTAATATCATTTAATCCAGGAAGTAATTCATGAATATTGGTGATGATTTTAGGACGAGATTTATACGGTTGGAATTTTTCTCGTTGTTGATCTTGTTGTAATTGTTGTTGTTTCTTTCGATTGATTATACGTTGTGATTTCTGACGAGAGGGAAGATCTTGATATGATGTCATACCTAGTGTTTGTGGAGATAGAGCAAGAGTGTTTGGTCGATGTTTTTTTCCTTTTCTTTTCTTGTTACCAAGGATTTAATCATTTGCGGGTTAGCCACTTCCCCGAATAACCTGTAAATAGGCTCAACCTGTAATTTATAACATGTATTTTTTTTGAACGACGTTTTTTTGCAACCTCTACTGAAACTAGAGCTGTGTTCACGTAAATGTAAGTTGGCAAGATATTCATAATTGTATCAAAAATTAAAAACTTAAGCTGGATAGTTGAAAAGAGTCATAGAAAATAATACTTCTATTTAAGTACAATTTCTGCAAAATTTTCCATTAATTTATTCAGAATTGTGAAGAACTTAGAAAACTGGGAATCATCGAAGTCAAAGAAGGTGAACATTCTCATAGGTCAAGTAGCTCATAAATAGGTTTTAACTACTCTTGTTTGTTAACTATCCATCTACAGATAAAAGACATTTTAACAACTGAAACAAGGTAACACTGGCTTACGCGCCAACATACGCCTCCACAATTTCTACACATATTAAACATTAATTACAAAGCAAATAAGATTCCTTGCTTTTTTTGGAATTAACAAACGGCATTCAAACCATAATCAGTAGAATTCCCTATAAGGGCATATCTTGTTACAAATGTGTAAAAAGATAGGGATCTTCTGACAATGAAGAAACAAAAAAATTGAGGGGAGTAGTATGTCTAGAATTATTTTAAGTCACATGACTGGTGCTAATTTTTTGCAATAATTTCCTGATTTTTTTGAATAAAAAAAAAGTCCGTACAACAGAAAAAACTGTCCCCCATATAAACTCATTAAACAAAGCAAAGTTACAAGTTTAAAAATAATAAAAATAATCGAAAGAAACTGCAAGGGGGAGGGAGTTCCATTTAATAATAACTAATTGTGATTAATAATATCTTCAAGTATACTCATCATCAAGTGGCATTATTAACAAATTTTCGGAGATTTTTTTTTTCAAGTATTTATAAATTAAGAATCCACAATTTTTCTATTGGGTTTGGAAAAATAGAAAAAAAAAGTCAACTCACACTTAAGGAAGCTCCTCCATTTAGTTTTGTCGATTAATACTTTTGTCCCATAGTCTATCATACAATTTACAAGTAGTATAAGGTATGTAAAATCAGTTTTATGTTTGAATTATGATTGGTTTTCCCCAAAATGATTTAATTGCACGTTTTTTTATTTTTTTTTTTGGAGTGAATGCCTTATCGGAACAACATCGGAATAAGGTATGGGCCGTTTTTGTAAGAACCGCAAGTTAGGATATCTTTACCGTTGACACAAGTCCCTGGCATTAAAAGACATGTCAAGCCTCTGGATATCCACAGAAGAATTACGACCGAGGTGTCAGTTGCATATTCCACTCGGGGAGAAAAACATAAGGCACAGACGGATCAATTTTCTTTGTTTTCACTGTGGCTGTCCACAATAAAATATACACAAAGAATTCCGATTTTTTTTTGCCGTTTTTCCCAAAATAATGATTGTCAAGTATGCACAAATGTCATCATATTAAAATAAGAATAAAAATTATGGACATAAATCCACACTGATTAGGTTTTAAGAATACTTGCATTTTACTAAAAGTGTACAAATACGGACAAAGTGACACTATTTTTTTCTTCTACTTCTTAAAGACAAACATTGACATTTCCATTTTCGTATATGTTCTTGACCAACAAGAATCTATATATGAGACACACACGACAATTTATATCCCACCACCCAAAAACGTGATAAATCATAAACCATTTTGGGAACTAGTGACATCATATGGATCAACGTCATTCAAATACTAACGATAAATTAGAACCCGATCAACGACAGCAACGACAACAGCAACAGCAGTCCCAACAACAACAACATACAACATACCAACGATACTCCCCCCTACAAAGACATTCAACTGTAACCAGCTACAATCAGCCTCCAGTACTACGTTCACAACATTTAGGATCGCCTTCACCAATAATACCTTCACTACCGTCCTCTGTTCCTGTACCTCCACCACCACTTTTACGATCTTCTGATATGCGTTCATTAGGTGTGTTCGCCAATCCTACAACTCCATATCCTCTTCAACAAAGTCCATTATTATCGACATCGCCACCTTCTAAACGACCAAGATCAGAAAGTTCCTACACTTCACCACAAGCAAATATGAGTTATACTAGAGGCAACCAATCAGATCAGCCCCAGCAGTCACAACCAGAAAATGAAGATCAAAGATTCTTACGATTAGCTCGAGATGCTCTTGTAGCGACAGCTCAAGGAGTTCTGGGTCATAACAATCAACTAGTTGATCCAACAATTTCCGATTTATTAACAAGATTACAATATGCCAGTTCGCCTCATGGTAATCCTATATCACAACTGGAAAAGATTCGAGCTGATAATGAAGGGAAATTAATGATTCAAGGATTTTATTCTCAATTTCCAAATCTTAGTAATGACATTTTCACAGGGAGTAGTAGTAGTAGTTCACGACCTAAGGAGAATCCAGACACATATATTCTGAGACACAATCCTCTGGGTGATGAAGAAGGATGGAATTTCCTTATTGGTGATTCTACATCCAAATCAGTGATTGATTCAAATAATCGATCACAACTGATTTCATTATCAAGAAAACTGAGTACTACAAGTGATGTTGAAAACTCTGCTCGTAAATTTCTTTGTGATAAATGTTCAATGTCATTTAGAAGATCATCAGATTTAAAACGTCATGAAAAACAACATTTAAGTATCCCTCCTAATATTTGTGAATTATGTGGTAAAGGATTTGCTCGAAAGGATGCATTAAAACGACATATGGGTACATTAACCTGTAAGAGAAATTCAGAAAAGAAATTATACATTGATAATTTAAATTATTTGGGTAAAAGAGGTCAAATTGCTGAAGAAGAAGAAGAAGATAATGACGAAGACGAAGACGAAGAAAATGAAGAAGGCGACGAAGGTTCTAATAGATTTAGCAAGTTTGATCCACATAACCCTAGACTGGATTGGGCCATTTAAAGATTTTTCTTTATTTTAATTCATTTAGTTTGCTATTTTTTAGTTTGTATTGGTAATGTATAAATATTTTGGTGTGCATGAATTTAGATCGTTGTAGCAGTAAACTTGACCGTGTTTGAAATGTTTTAATCAATGTTTCAAGTGGTTTATATGCAAGTAATATCACCATATACAAATGTAAAATACAACATTTTACTAATTTGACAGCTTCGGTAAAAGTAGATCTATTCCAGATCCAAGTAACCCCTTATGCAGATTTTTTTTTGCATCCAAAACTGTGGCATCAATTAATGCGCATACTCTTTCCGTTTTAGAAATTCCATAGTATCACCACTCAACTGAACAATGAACCTTTGTTTAGGTGTGTGTGAAAAGAGGAGAGTTAGAATAAGTGGGAACTACGATGTATCTGCGGTGGTGGTAAATTGTGGCCATGATAAAATGTGGTGGAGTGGGTTATGAATAATTTCAACATCCTACGGCACTCTTTGCAATTCTCGCGAATTTGAAGAGATTTGATAGGTTGGAGGTGTTGACTTGGATTGGTGTTTTACTACCATAGATTTTTTGCAACTTTACTGTGGCATTTACTTATTCATAGTGCTCTCTACAATTTGGATAACCCCAAAAAAACAAATGGCATACTATTAAACTGCTAATGTTTATACAAGTCTGCCCCAATAATTCCCACAATTGTTTTACCAGCAGCAACCACTTCTTCATCGAAGTACCATCTTCCTGACAATTGTAATCCTACAGGAGCACCAATAAATTCATTGGGGTCATAATTTTCATTTTCCATTTGTTCTAATTTACTTCTATATTGATATTTCAAATCTTCATCTGTCCATTTATCAATTGTGGGATCTTGAAAAATACCCGATTGTAACACCAAAGTTGGTAAATCAAGGATATTGAATAAGGAAGTGTATGACCAATTAAAGACTTTTCCTGAATGAGGAGCAACATTGTTATAAGCAGGACTCAAAATAAAATCAATCTTATTCTTCAACATGTATTCCATATATTCTTGTTTCAATAAATCTCTAGTATAATTCAACTTTCTATTATCTGATGCTGGGAAATTACGTGCTCCTTCTCCATAATTTAATGTCCACTTGGTTAAATCAACCAATGGTTCTCCAGAAGCGGCCAAGAGTTCACGTTGTGCCGTGTTTCCATCACAATTATACATCTTGTGGATTGTCTCATAAGCCAATTTGGTATTTGGAGGAGTGAATTCAACAATCGTAACACCAGCAGCCTTTAACTTTTCAACAGTTTCATCCAAACCACGTCTGACAGGAGGTGAAACTCTAACCAATCCATCATCTCTAATAACAGCAATAGTTAAATCAGAAGCTTTTGGTTGGGGAACTTCTCTCCATGGCATAGGCAACATAGTAGCATCTAATTCCCAAGGTTTACCTTGATTGATATAAGCACTCATCCACAATTCAATGTCACATACACAACGAGCCAAGGGACCAAAAACAGCAGGAACAGATTCTTGACCACCAAGAGCACTAACACAACCAGCTAATGAAACTCTTCTAGAAGTAGGTCTTAATCCAATACTACCGGAAAAGGCCGCTGGTGATCTAATAGATCCTCCAATATCAGAACCAACACCCATAACACTGCCACCAAAGGAGGTTATAGCACCTTCACCACTGGAAGAACCACCACTTGATAATAACAAATTATAAGGACATTTAGTGAAACCAGTAATGTTATTTCCTGAATCTAAATGCATCAAGGTTTGTGGTTGATTGGTTCTAACATAAAACACAGCACCCAAGTTAAACAAAATTTGAGTAGTTACTCCATGAGCAGTGGAGACATTATCTAATTGAGAAACATATCCTGCATGAGTGATTCTTCCCTTATAGTCATAGTGTTCCTTAAGGGATATGGGCAATCCATGCAAAGGACCAACAGTCTTGCCGTGTTGTTTAAAGTAGTCATCAAGTTCTTGAGCACGTTTTAAACCATCGTCAAGGAAAAACTCAAGAGCACAATTGGTAAATTGATGACAAATAACTGCCCGTTTAGCAAATGCTTGAAAAACTTCAACCGCAGTTAATTCACCTTTGGCCATTTTATCCACCAAATCAACACCCTTGGAATCAGTAATGGAAAATTCTTGAGGAGTTAATAACTTTGCATCATAAAGATATTTAATAGCATTGAATTGTCCATCAATTAATTGATCAATTGGTTTGGGTAATGGAGTCATTAATTCCTTTGGAGTGGCATCAACCAAAGCTTGTCTATACTTTTCAATCTTGGGAATCCATTGTTTGAACTTTTCAGGATCTTCATAATTGGTGAGAGGATCATTTGTGAGGAATGTTTCGTAAGATATTGGCATTTTTGAAAAGATGTGTGTTGAAATGTAATATATTAAAGTTCAATCAATGGAAAATTTCACAGCTTCTTATATCCAAGGAGTTTCCCCACACTCCCAACAATCCCAAGCTTGAGATATCGATATCTTCACCTAAAGAGGTTTTCATGGCGGAGAAATTAAGGGGTAATGCACCAGGGTGTAAATGGTTAAAAAACTCCATCAAAAAGATTAAAACAAAACAATTTATTCCCATCGAAACTTATACATTGAACTAGGTTAATTGAGTGAAGCATTAGTTCATAGAAGACGACTAGACAGCTAGTGCTTGTTCTTCTCAATTGGTACAGGAAACCTACCCATTTGATGATCCTAAGCCAAATTAATTTACACCTCGTCTAAACTCCAAGGGGTGGATTCCTTTCTCCGTGCGGGGGCAGAAGATATGGGAAGTTCCTGTTGAGAACAAGTTTCAAAAGAGAATCAATATTTAACAAATTGTTCATTTCAAAGAAACAAAAATTGCTGGATACTCCCTTTTCATAAACTGAACATGATTATGAATTAGAGACAGTTAAGCATGGGAACTGAAAGTAAACTTCCAATTGAATTTCACGCTAGTCTTGCAAATATAGGAAATCCAAATCCAATTCAGTTCAAGCTCAATCAAGTAGAATTATATGAAGGACTAGTATTTCTCCATAAATCATGGGCTTACACATTTTAGAGTTCAAAAATCAGACGAGAATTAAGTATCATAACCATTGAGGATGCTTCCAGAAACCGAGGGTTATTTTGAGCGGTGAAAGGATTCATAATTGATTAATCCTGTTGCTGATTCAATTGGATACACCAATAACCATTATATATAGAGTTTTGAATATGATATTGGGCATTTTAACGTTACAGTTTGAAATTAAATATCTACCAATCACTACGATAACAAATGGAAAATTGGTTTTAGAGCGGGGTCAATTAGACAATACTCCAATAATTACTAAAAACTTAGCGACGAATTTCGTAAATGAAAATAGGCACGCTTATCAAACCAATTTACAGCCGTTGTTTGTTTTTACACAACCTCGGATAATTTCTCTCAAGAACATTTTATGCCTCGGAATATTTTCGCTTAAAAAAAAGTCACCTTGCACTGTCCCCTAAGTCAATCTATTTTCTTCTTGGCGAGGTAACATTGATAAGGTCTGATTGTGAGTTCACATGATTTTATAAGATTATTGGGTTGAGAAAACTAGACATATTGCATAGTTTTGGAACTTCTAATGCCAGATTAAGCAAGAGGTGATGGCAGGAATAACGTGTATCCAATTCTCACTATGTTATTTTTTTACAAAGTTCTTATTGTTGCAACTTGCATTCATGTGACAAATTGAGCTGAGTTTGAACAGTTGGTACTTACTAACGATCACAATCACAATTATCAATGTTGTTCCCACGATTAACTACCCTACCCGCCGCTTTACGAAACCAGCACTTTTTGCATCTCATGCTGGAAGTTTACGATCCGATCTACCGAAGAACATCTCGTGGTGTACAAGGCCCAAATTGGTACTCCGAAAATCCAGAAAAAAAAAAAGAAATGCCGATGGGAAAGTTTAGCACAAGAAAAGAAAGGCTAACAGTGACATGATCATAACCGTTGTTACCATGTGATGATTTACTAGTTTAAGGAGTATCTTTGTTGCCTCGGTTTTTAAACTATAGACTAATATTGATTCAATATAAATACAAGTGAGTATTTCTGTAGTTTTGAAATTAGTTCTGTTTCCTTTCTGAACTTGTAGATACAAACTACTTTTGTTTTAAAAAAAAGTTTCAGGTTTAACATTAGATATCTTACATTCACATTCACATTCGGCGTTAGACATTAGACGTTACTACATCAACAAGTTATCATTTTCTTTCCCCATATTTTTCAGGTTCCATTTTTCCAAATTTTTTTTTTTTCGCTTTGTTTAAATTTGTTGGGTAGTTTTCTTTTTTTGGGAAGCAATCATATAAAGATCAGTTAAAAATACTTTTAAAATTATTTATTAGATTCAAATCTTCAGTGACTATGCCTTCATCACAAGCATCACTACGTTTAAAACAAATCCATCAGATTTTAGAACCAGAACTTGCAAGTTCTGGGGTGTTTCCTGTCACTCATGAAAGTATATCACATTTAAGACCAGAACATCCATATAGAATTTGTGTTTTGGGTGGTGGTAGTTGGGGGACAACAATAACTAAAATAATTGCTGAGAATTGTCTTGCCAGACCTCGTCTTTTCAACCATAATGTGAATATGTATGTTTATGAAGAAAAAATTAATGGTGAGAATTTAACGGAAATTATAAATACTAGACATGAAAATGTGAAATATTTACCGGGAGTTAAATTACCTAGAAATATAGTTGCTGTACCAGATATTGTGAAAACTATTCAAGGTGCTGATTTAATTGTATTTAATTTCCCTCATCAACATTTATCATCAATTTTAAAACAATTAAAGGGACATGTTCCTCCAACTGTAAGAGGTATTTCTTGTTTAAAGGGGTTGGAAGTTAATAAAAATGGTTGTAAATTATTATCAAGTTATATATCTGAAGAATTAGGTATCGTATGTGGAGCATTATCAGGAGCAAATTTAGCTCCAGAAATTGCTCGAGAAAAATGGTCAGAAACAACCATTGCTTATAATTTACCTGAGGATTATCGAGGTCCGGGGAAGGATATTGATGAGGCTATATTAAGAGCAACTTTCCATAGACCTTATTTCCATGTTAATATCATTAGTGATGTTGCTGGTGTTTCTGTTGCTGGTGCTTTGAAAAATGTTGTGGCACTTGCTGTAGGATTTGTTGAAGGGTTAGGTTGGGGTGATAATGCCAAGGCAGCTATAATGAGAGTGGGGTTGTTGGAAACTATTAAATTTTCCGAAACTTTTTTCCCACAATCTGAATCAGATACATTTACTCGAGAATCTGCTGGTGTTGCTGATTTAATTACCACTTGTTTAGGTGGAAGAAATGTTAAAGTTGGGAGATATATGGCGGAAACTGGTGCTTCTGCCTTTGAAGCAGAAAAGAAATTGTTGAATGGTCAAAGTTCTCAAGGGATTGTCACAATTAAAGAAGTTAATGAATTGTTGACACATGTGGGTAAATTAAAAGAATATCCTTTATTTGCTGCAACTTATGAAATTACATTTGGAAGTGAATCTATTGAGAATTTACCAAATTTATTAAGTAAAGTGTAAATTATCTTTTTTGTTATTAATACATAAATAAATGAAAAAAATACAATTCTATTCTTTTCCATTGACAGGAGTAACAGGTTTACTACGTTTAGAATCTGTTTCTTCTTCTTCTTCTTCTTCCTCATCTCTACCTCTCTTCTTTTCATGTTTAAGTCTATATTTTACCAAGAATTTCTCCATAAATGTTTTTGAGAATTCTTTAATTTTTTTCAATTTATGATGATCCAATTCCTTGGGTGGAGAAGATTTCGGATCAATTTTAACTTCCTTTGATGCTAAACTATTGACTAAATCTCGTGCACACCCTTTAAGATTATCTCGACCAATTTCTTTTTCATATTTCTTGATTAGATTTGGAATATGTTTAGCTAATACATGTTTCCATTTATCTTCAACAGAAACATTACTATGTTTGTGTTTGCTTGATTCTTTCCTGTCAGGTTTTTGCTGTTGTTTTTGCTGCTGTTGCTGTTGCTCCTCTTGTTTCTTTCTCTCCGCTTCTCTACTTTGTTCAATTAATTCTTGTAATTGACGTTCCTTCTCCTGTAAGGCGCGATATTGTTCATTTTTCAACATTTGCATTCTTCGTTCTTCTCGTTTAGCTAAATCAACTTCCAGAGAGAATTTTGTTGGTGTACTTGACCCACCACGTTTATAACCTCCAGGACCCGTTGGTGGTCTTGGACCTGTTGGAGGTTTTGGCCCTCGAGGGACGGAAGATACTGGACGATCCCATCGTGATATTTGTAATGCTCGATGATAATAATAATTGTTTTTTGTGTTGGGGTCAAATGCAACTTCCCATCCTTCCGGTAATGGAGGTTCTTCAGGTGTTGGTTCAGGAGAAGCAGCGGTAGTAGCAGTAGCAGTGGAAGCAGCTGCAACAGTTGTCTCCTCTTCATGTTCAGGTGATCGAGATACTCTTGAATATGAAGGAGTTTCATTTGGTTTTGCCTTGGGGATTCTATATGCCATTTGTAATTTTGACCATTCAGTCAACAAATCAAAAGCCAAGGTTTTAATTTTTTCATTGTTTGTTTTATTTTCAATTTCCTTTATAACATCTTCAATTTGCGAGGAAGAAATTTTATTTCTGGTTACTTTTGGCCATTTTGATAATATTTCAAGAATCATTTCTACTAATTTTTCATTTGTAGAATATTTTTCAAGAATATTTGACAATGTCTTGTATCCATGATATCTTATAATCAATACATTTAAATTTTCATCATCAGTCATATATATTCTTTGAATTAATTTCTCCACAATTAATCCATCCTGAGATTTCATTAATGCTCCAATAACTTTTGATACATCCAGTTCTTTCAACAGTTGAATTTCCAATTCTTTAATAAACATTTCATTTATTGCCGAATCGTCTGATTGTTGTTGTCGTAAATGTTTATTCTCCTTTAACCATGCCTTCTCTTCTTTTGAACTAACACCCAATGCTTCAGCAATACCTTCCGGAAGTAATAATGCTGCATCAGTTTGAGTTTTCCCACCCATAAATTTTATACAATTTGGTTCACCACAATAACAAGGTTGAGATTGTGCTCCATATCTGTCTACATTATAATCAAATGTAATTTCTTCTCCTTTTAAGATTTTCCTTTTAGCGAAAATCCCCATACGTAATTTATCTCCTACAACCCATTTATCAACATAAGCATTGGGGTTACATGAATGATTAACAAATCTTGCAAGAGATCCCCTTACAGTTGCATCAATAAATGAATCAGATTTAAGCATCATAAAATAGAAATGCTTAAAATGTTTTTGATCATATTCCACCATTCTTGTTCTAAATGTTGTTTCATCAATAACTTCTCCAGTATATTCATATATGAATTGTCCTTCACTAATAGGTAAATCTGCTTTTAATCCATACCCCTTTAATTCCGTTTGAAATACGGAAACCGCAGCATATTCTCGCTTTTGAAATCGTTGATTTTGACAATCATTTCCACATAAACAATGTCGATTCATACATTCCACCGATGTTACTCGATTAATACAATGGGAATCTTCACCACAGGCTAAATTCAATTGTAATTCTCCATCCCAATCTTCAACACAATCACATGTCATAAACTCTTGCATTTGGGAAGAACCAAGTTGTTTCGAAGTATAAGTACATGTTTCAATCTCGGTGAATTTCGAAAGAGCTTCATCTGTTTTGTCAACTACATCAAGAAATAGTTGAGGAGTGTTTTGTTTCAACGGAGGTGTCCGAGTCGATTCTCTAGAAGGGTCGGACATGACTTGGTTTATATATTACAATTAAAGTCTAGCAAAAAAAAAGGTCTATGTTGTAAGCTTGGCAATACCTGTTGGATATTTGAATTTTTTTTCTTCTTTGGAAATTCATTGAGATCTTTGGAAGAGAGAAAAAAAGTAGCGAAATACATATTAGTAGCAGCACGTGTAATACCTCCCAATTAGGAAGTCAACAATCCAGACTAAAACAAAAAAGAATATAACAATAATAAGTTAAAAAAAATGTTTCTTATACACTACTACACATTGGTATCATCTTGAGATTTCTTTCTTTGCTCTTGTTTATATTTCTCTTCATCAAAATTGGCAACTCGTTCTTTATTTTCTGTAGCGGCATGAACCAATTGGATAAATGCATTGGCAGTATCTTCTTTTTTTCTTTGTTGTTTTATATCTTCACCATATGCTGGAATTGGTGCCAATGACGCCTTTGATCTGTCTTGATCTAAATTATTCAAGACATTAGAAAATTTCTTCCATGTTAACAAGGGAGAGGATTCAACGCCTGAGGGAACTCTTGAAGTTGCCGACATGACTGAACCGGAATCATTAAATAAATTAATTTCATTAGGATCATCATCTTCATCAGTTTGGATTTGTTTCAAGCGTTTAATTCTATTGTTTAATTTAACTACTTCAACAACTTGTCTAAACTTGGCCTTGGCATCAAAACCTTGTTTCAAATGGGGTAATAAATCACATTCCTTGTGTTTTTCAGCAATTGAAACAATCCAAGCATCATCAAGTAATTCCTGAGCAGTAGGTCGCTTTTCAGGATCATATTGTAATGCCTTGATGATAAATCTCCGGGCATCCTTAGAAACATCTTTCCAATAATCAGCATGAAATATAACAGCATTGTTATGTTTGACTTCATTAATAAAATCTTGAACATTTTCTGATCTAAATGGAGAATATCCACATAATAACGTATATGTAACCACTCCCAAGGACCAAATATCACAAGGTTTTCCATGACCAGTGCCTAATATAACTTCAGGAGCAGCATATCCAAATGAACCAGCCAGAGAAGTTAATTTCTCAGTTGAACTTTGTAATTGTTTTGCAATACCAAAATCGGCCAAGACAATATTGGAATTTTCTTCAGGAGTTAAATATAATACATTTTCAGGTTTAATATCTCGATGAACAATATCTTTAGTATGTAAATAATCAAGCGCTTCCAACATTTGAACAATAACTAACGAAGCATCATGTTCAGTAAATCTCCCCTTTTGAACAATTCGATCAAATAATTCACCTCCAGTAGCCAATTGTGTGACAATATAAAACTTGTCTTTACTTTCAAACCAATCTCTAAATCCAACAATATGAGGATTGTTTAATTGTTGTAAAAGATGTAATTCATCAATAATCATAGATTCGTTACCTTTAAGAGCCTTTTTCAAGATAATCTTTACAGCAACTTCTTCATTGGTACCACTATCTCTAGCATATCTTACAATTCCAAATGATCCAGCTCCCAAGGTTTTACCAAAGGTATAGTTTGATTTACGAGAATATGATTCAGGTTGTCCACTCAATTTATTAAACAACTTTTTAATTTGAACTCCATCACTATGTGAATGAGGCTTATCCACAGTTGCCAAAGGAGGAGTTTGAGCCTTGAATTGCATAGTGTGGGAATAGTAGAAGGGGGTAAGATAAGAGAAAAACACTTTCTGTTTCAGGTGGGACGTTTTTGTATTTTTTTTTGGCTAGGGCTGTGCGGCATGAGTGTGGATGTGTGACATGACCCTTTTTTGGAGATAGTATCAAACACTAGAGATAAAGAGTAAGTTTAACCTAATCACAAGCTACAGTATTATATTAGACATGTTGAAGTAATATACATGCAATTGTTCACTCTAGTGGAACAAATTCACAACCAAATCTTGGAGTAGCCAATTAGGTAAGATTACTCGTAAGTTATATCACAGGGAAAATATAGTCTCTGTTTGAAAACTGTAAAAATCACTACCCCGAATTTCCTAATTGGTCAATTTATCTTTTACGAAAGTACGCAAATTCCAATATCTGACTCTGATTGATAATTTCTTGTAAGTATTGTATTCCAATTGTCGTCTAGTTAACTACGCTGCGCCGCGTTGTAAGTTTACCTTTGTTTTGAGCCCTGACCTTCATGCAGGGCTTCCAGAAATCAATAATGTTCTATTTTTTCTGTCTCTCTTTGCAAATATGACTTGGCTGCAAATCATTACATAGTGTATACTTTAAAAACTCTCTATTACTATACAAACCCTAAAATGTAGTTATATTTTCAAAATCTTGCTCAGTAATATTTGAACGTTGACACATTTGTTGGAATATACTTCCATTTGATTTAAATAAATTCCAAGGTGTATCAAATTCTCTAATTTCTCCCTTATCCAAAACCAAAATTCTATCATAATTAATAATTGTTTTTAATCTATGGGCGATACATAAAATGGTACAATGACTGAATTCTCGAATAATTGTATGTTGAATCTTGGAATCAGTTTCATAATCAACCGATGAAGTAGCTTCATCAAGAATTAAAATCTTGGAATCACGAACTAAGGCTCGAGCAAATGCAATCAATTGACGTTCACCAAGAGAGAAATTTGTTCCTTCATCTTCAACACTTTGGTCTAAATGGAATTTATGTAAAGTTAATTCACTACCTCCATCAGGTTTAGTTGTCAATTTAACTTGTTCTAATTTGGTTTCTTCAATTAACCCTGTTCTTCTCAAAGCATCCCATAATTTATCATCAGAAGATTGATTAAATGGATCTAAATTCTTTCGAATCGTCCCTCTAAACAATACGGGATCTTGAGGAATAATGGAAAGTTTTGAACGAAGATCCTTTAATCCCATTTCACTGACATCTAAATCATCAATGAAAATCTTACCATGTTCCAATTCACTTAATCGATACAATGCTGTCATAATTGAAGATTTACCTGCACCTGTTCTACCACAAATACCAATTTTTTCCAGAGGTTTAATAGTAAAATTCAAGTTTTTCAATACTAATGGTAATCCCGGTCTATAAGCTAATGAAGCACCTCTGAATTCAATAGAACCCCTATCAGGCCAATTAGGTGGCGGAGTCTTTTCCGTTATAACATATGGAGCTTCTTCAGGTAAATTAGAAGCATAACTATCTAATCTTTCAACAGAATTCATTTCATTTTCCACTTGAGTGAAAGTTCTAATAAGCATAGATAATTGACCTGCGATTTGGAAAACATAAGCAACAATTAACCCCACGGATGCAGCAGAAATACGGAATACTCGATTAACACAAAGCAAGGCAATTAACAAGGCAAATAACGAAGCAACCATATCCATATGAATAGCTAACCAACGTTGATTGGCAATTGTAAGATAATATGCTTCATTCATCTTATCAATTAAATAATTGTTTTTCTCAAGGAATCTAGGAACAGCATGGTAGGCTTTAATTGTAGTCATACCACTCAAAGTTTCATTGAAATTATTATAAACAAAAGATCTTTGAATAGCTTCAAGACGTTTGATTTCTCTGGCGGAAGCTTGATAATAATTCGCAATGGAGACAAATAAAAAACCAAGGAATGGAATAGCAATAGCAAACCACGGCAAATAAATAATACACAAAATTAAAACCCCAATAATATTCGATAATGTAAATAAAAAAAATCTTAATTGATCCCCAATTTCATTATCCAATACATCGGTATCTTTAGTAAATCTATTCAAAATTCTTCCAAGTGGTGTTGTATCCATAAATCCCATGGGTGCATGTAAAACTTTCTTCATGGCCAAAATATTCAATTTAACCGAGGCGGTATTAGTCAAGTAAACTAAAAGAATAAATTCGATTGTTAAAAAGATAAAGGCCAAAAATGTAAACATGATATAAACCCCAATATAGACTTTATCTTCCAAGGGGAAACGTCCTTCAACCCAGAATGATAACCAAGTGTTTGTAAAAATCAGACAAAATGTAGCAAACATAAGGAAACAAAGTAATAAAGGACCATAAATATATGGACCTACTTTACCAGACCCCAATTCAATATATCTTCCATAAACTCGAAGACTAATGGCATTAACAGCACGTTCTTCTTCATCGATTAATCTACCATCTGCAGTTTCATCAGTGTTGAATTCACGATGGATAGCCTCTTCATCTTCAGGTTCACCTCTGGTTGAAGCTCTAGTAGAAAGTTTGGTTAATTGACGTTGAATCATTTCCTTTTCTTGTTCAAATTCATCATCTTCAGAAATCGGAATTTCTTCTTCCTCCTCTTCTTCTTCTTGTTGAGCTTCACTGTTAAATGTCATTAATTTACTAAATCCAGCATTTGTGGCTAATAATTGTTCAACAGTACCAATATCAACTGAACCATCACCATTTAAAAATATAACTCGATCAGCTGATCCAATAAGGGATAATTGATGAGTAGCTAATATTCTTGTTTTATCTTTAAGTAGATCCAAAATACAATTATTCATAATATGTTTACCAACACGAGCATCAACAGCACTTAAAACGTCATCTAATAAAATAATATCTCTATTAGCATAAACTGCTCTAGCCAAGTTAATTCTTGCCTTTTGACCACCAGATAATGTAATACCACGTTCACCAATTTCAGTACGATCTCCCGCAGGAAGAATCTCTAAATCAGCTTCCAAAGAACAAGCATATATTACTTGTTTATATATCTTTTCATCGTATTTTTCTCCAAAAAGAATATTTTCCTTGACAGTAGTGTTTTGCACCCAAGGATAACCACAAAGTAATAATGAACCATTTGTATTGACATCACCTTGAGTACGTTTCATAAATCCAGAAATAGCATTAAGTAAAGAAGTTTTACCCGATCCAATTAAACCAGTAATAACAACAAATTCACCTTGTTTAACGGAAAAGTTTATATCTTTTAGACCAGGAAATTGTGATTCTTCTTCTGCAGGACTACTTGAGGTAGTAGTTAACGAATCTTTTTCAACTGAAGATTTATCATGATAATGAATTTCAGTTTGAACTTTTACATCTTTCTTTTTGTCTTTCTTATCTTTTTTAGTTTCTTCTTCATCATCATCACCGAAAACTTCCCATTCGAAACTTGCATGATGAACTTCAATTGCAGTTTCATCTTTTTCCATAAGTAATTTCTTTTCAGGAGTAGCTTCAATATTTTCTTCAACAGGATCAATTTCTCCTTGAGCCATAAATTCACCAACTCGAGAAATACCCATAAATGCATCAGCACCAGTTGCCAAAGCCATAGGTAACAAGAAAACTTGTTGAGTTAAAATATTATACAATGAAAGGGAGGAGAAAATTGAAGCAGGATCTTTCCTATGAGCAGCAATAGCATACAATACAAGAAAAGCTGTCATGGAGGCAAATAATGTCAAGGAAAATGCAAATGAAGTAACAACATTTCTCAACACTTGCATTCGATAAATAATCTTCATTTCCTTTTGTCTAATATCAGAAATGTTTTCATGATATGGTGGTTCCCAAGAATAAAACTTGATAACTTTTAAATTATTCAAAGCTTCCTTAATATGATCAACACGAGAATCAGTAAATACATTGGCCTTTTTTCTATATTTAAAAAGAGCTCCAGTAGATACAGCAATACAAAACATAAACACAATTAAAATCGCCACTCCAACTAATGCAGCAACACCAATATTCCACACCAAAATACCAATAGCAATACCAATAGGAACAGGGAAACAAATTAAAAAGGGTTGGAAACCCAAGGCAAAATCAATACGGGATAAATCAGTACCTAACATGGATGTGATTTTACCAACAGGATATTTATGTTTTGCTTCTGCATTTAATTTGAAAGATTTATCTAATAATGCTTTGGTTAACACTGCTTTTGCTTGAGCACCAGTCAACATTGAACGATAAAAGAAATGATTAATCAAGACACCAATAATGAAAATAATAATTGCAGAACCAAATGAATAACCTATACCTTTACCAATACCAGTCTCCACACCCAAAGCTTTCATTTCAACATATTGAATCAACTTTTTTGTCAATAAAGGTAATGTAGTTTGACCAACTGAGGATAAACACAATAAAGTACATGCCCAAGTATATTGCCATTTATAAGTTTTCGCTAAAGCCCAAACAGTCAAGAATTTATTTAATTTAAAATCTTGTAGATCTTGTTCACGATCAACTGAAGTGGTTTCAGGAGTTTCACCACGTTCTTTACATTTCTCAGCAATATGTTTTTGACGTGCCTTTTCAATATCATTGGTCATATAATTATAAAAAGTATCTGCCATAGTTTGAACTTTAATATCATCAGTTAAATAAAACAAATCTTCTGGTTGTAATGTTCTTCTATATCCAGTATGCATAACTGGACCTAACCACCAAAACAAGATTCTAGATATTATGTTGGCTTTCAGAACAGGATATGGATTTCTTTCATCTTCACTAGGAATAGGAGGTACTTTTTTAGATAGCATAAACGTCAATAGACGTTTTTGTTGAAGAAAGTGAGGGTCTTCACTCATGGAAAATATAAAGTAGTAAGTAGTATGTTAATCTAACTTTAAAGAATAGATTAAATGTAAATAACTAGCAAAAGCATTTACAGAAATTGAATTCAGTAGGGGCTTCGGATTCAATTTATAGTATTTTGAAGTTTTTCTTTTTTTTTGTTTTTTTTTCTTCTTACCTTTAATCAAACGGCACAAAAACAAATTTTTCAAGATAAAAAAATAACAATATAAGCATTTTGAAGTACGATTTGGTTTCAATTTCAAACAGGTGTTTTAGATGATATTGGGGAACATATCACCTACTTGCCAGTTATCAACACAAGCTAAATGACTCACATACCTTTTGATACACTACTTTGAAAATGAGGGGCGAGCACTACTTGCAAACTACGAGAATTCTCAAATATTTTTTTTCTTTCTTTGTGTTTTATCGGGTTTATTAATTCAGGACCGCATTTAAAAATAACTCCGACAATTATATCCGAAAAAAATAACAATACAGTGGCAAAAATACTATTTCACACAACTTAGGAAGCGGCTATGTTTTCTATTTTTATGACTCACTATAAGGGATAGCGATCTTTTGTTATTGATGTAACAAATATAGGTTTACTAGAAAAGTGAAAAAAGAAACGGTAATATGCAGGTTTCTTCCCAAATGCTTACAAATCATCTCGGTCCGATAAGTCCGAGCTGACATGCTCGTTAATTAACTGGGATTAATACTCGGAAACACCAAACTATGTTATGAATAGACTTGTATATGGGGCCAACATAACAACAGTATCATTTGTCACCTTAAATAAACCCCATAGGATATAGCAATCAATACTAGTAAAACCTTCCAATGCGGCGGGATAAGTTTCCGCTTACATAAGCGGATAAGTATTTACCAACCTTCCCAATTCGGCATATTTTGTTCGTAAACTCCATTGTGGTTTTTTCCCCGTCCCGCAATCTAATTGTGTATTTGACGTAATTGACATAATTGACATAATAATATTATGATGGCTAGAGCGATTGTTTCAACCACGTTTATGTTTATTCACAAAATGTCTGTTAAATCCTTTTAAATCGTTATATATTGCTCCACAAGTTTTACATTTTCTTTTTATTTTATTTGCCACGGAAATATTAACAAATTTACCCACAAATTTTGGGGTATTTGATGCATTATAATTCATGAAAATTTCTTCACCATCAGTGATATCACTACTGTATTCAGTATAATCAAGATTTGTTTGGCGGGATGTACGTTGTTGTCTATTTGTAGTTGTCTCCTTTTTCTTTTCAATTTTCTTTGGCTGTTCTTTTTGAATTTTAGATGGTTGTTTCTTAGAATCAACATTAACTTCATACTTAGGCGGTACATTTTGTATTTTGAATGATTCCATAGTTTCGTAAGAATCAACAAAATTAGTAATATGATTGATGATTTGAGGATCAATCTTCATGGGAATAGTTGTGGGAATTTCAAATAAGGGTATAAACGAGTTTGTGAATTGATTTGTTTTACGAATGTTTTGGCGTTTAATACTTGGTTTACTAATTGGAGGGTTAGGATGTGAATGTTATAAAAATGTATGGTATAACTTACATTGATGGCATGTTGAAGATTAACAAAGACTTTGTTTACAGAGAGTATTTTTTTTTTTGCAACACATTTCTGATTTCACTTGACAATCAAATTACCTTTTTAATATTTACATAAAAGTGAGTTGAATTTGTTAGTTGGTGAGTATTGCCATAAGAACTATGTATATAGAGGTTTGATTGGTCAGTCATAATTAATAATTTCGTATGTTTCTACAGAATTTAGCAGAAATTTTACTGTTGCAACTATATTATTGTATTGACAATGACTAAACTTTTGCAGCTCTGATTCTATCCATTTTGTATATATAGAAAGATCTAAGATAGACAAAGAGAATAAGAAATCTTACAAGAAAAAAAGAAAGATCAGAATTTTGCAATATTTATATTAAAGTCGACGTTGAGAGGGGAATTCAATCAATTCCCCGAAGGATGAATACTGTGTGGCATAGTTTTGGTGAGGGTTTGGAGAACTAAAATTGATAAGAACAATTTCGCTTGGGAATTATATTTGATTAAAGATGTCACTACAACAGAGAAAATAACAACGATGCTTTAGACGCATAAGACAATCCTAGAACCTATAGTGAATACCCGCAATCGGTTGATTAAAAGAACCTCCTACCATACTAGACAATTGAAATTCCAACGGTGTGGCTTATAAATCAGGCTATGTAACACGTACCCTCACACTTCGCCTACACATTGTCAATATATTCCCAGTAATCAGGTTTGTCCAACTAATTTATATGTGCACGGAATCAGTTACCAAATTAGGCAAGTGCCAATTATTTTTCTTGAACCCGTTTTTTTTGTTGTTCACTTTTGCATCCACTGTGATTTCGTTATACGCCACAGTTTTTAGCCAATATGATTCCTGCCAAAACATCTCTGATTATATATATTACCCCAAACTCTGAAATAAACAAGTAATTTATTTTTCCACATCAGCAATGACTTCAACTAAAAGACAAAAGAAGCAAAGAACTCCAATAATTATCAATGCATTTGATATGGCTTGTCCTGGTCTTCAAACTCCCGGACTTTGGAAACATCCTCAAGACAAATCCCGAGATTATAATACGATTGAATATTGGACAAACTTGGCTAAATTACTTGAAAAGGGGAAATTCAACGCATTATTTATTGCCGATGTTTTAGGTCCTTATGATGTATATAATGGTCCAAGAAATTTAACTGCTGCTGCTAAATCAGGGGCTCAATGGCCCATAAATGAACCTAGTGCTGTTGTTTCTGCTATGGCTGCTGTAACCAAAAACTTGTCATTTGCTGTTACTTCAAGTACAATTAGTGAAGCCCCATATCATTTTGTAAGAAGATTGGCTACATTGGATCATTTAACTAAAGGAAGAATTGGGTGGAATATTGTTTCGGGATATTTGGATAGTGCTGCAAGAAACTTGTTGAATGGGGAAGAATTACCTGAGCATGATGCAAGATATGATCGTGCTCAAGAATACTTGGAAGTGGTTTATCAATTGTTTTTGTCATCTTGGGCTGATGATGCAGTTCAATTAAACAAGAAAACCGGTGTATTCAGTGATCCTGAAAGAATTAGAGAAATTAACTATGAAGGGGAGCATTTTAAAGTTCCTGGACCTAATATTTGTGAACCAACTCCTCAAAGATTACCTGTGATATTACAAGCTGGTGCTTCTTCCAAAGGGTTGAAATATGCTGCTAGAAATGCTGAAGCGGTGTTTATAAATGGTATGACTCCGGAGGGATTAGGTTATAAGATTAAACAATTGAAGGAGTTAGTGAAGAAAGAAGGAAGAGATCCTTCCACTGTTAAAGCTGTTCAATTAGTTACCGTTATTGTTGCTCCTACCCATGAGGAAGCTGTGGCCAAGTTTAAAGAATATAAAGCATTGAGTGACATTGAAGGTGCCCAAGCATTATTTGGTGGTTGGACAGGAATTGATTTAGGAAAATATGAATGGGATGAAGAATTAGATAAAATTGAAGGGAATGCTATTAGAAGTATGGTTGAAACTTGGACAAAACCATTCCCAGGAGATCCTGAACATCTCAAAAAGACTCGTGGTTATATTGCTGATAGAATTTGTATTGGAGGTTCAGGAGTGTTGTTTTTAGGTACTCCGGAAGAAATTGCTGATGAAATTGAAGACTGGGTAGATATTTCTGGTGTAGATGGATTTAATTTTACTTATGCTATTACTCCTGGTTCCTTTGAAGATATTGTTGAATTATTAATTCCTGAATTAAGAAGAAGAGGGTTGGCTTGGGAAGATTATCCCAAAGAAGGACTTACATTTAGAGAAAATCTTTATGGAATTGATAGAGAAGATCCCACCTATCTTCAACCCGACCATCCGGCTTATAATTTAAGATGGAAAGCAGGAGAATCAAGGGAGGAATTTGAAGGGAAATTGAACAAGACATTGAAGAAACATTTTAGTAAGACAGATTAACCGAATTAGGAAATTAAATCCGAACTGTTTTTTCTCTCTCCTGTATTTAGTGCTTAGTATACAATTATGATTAACTGTGGATCCTCTTTTGTAAACCCCTTGATTCACGCCACACTTGTATGATTCGCATAGAATAACCTGATCTAATAGCCGTAACTGATCCGGGGGAATGATCTGACAATTATAAATAGACCAAGTTGTCTCTGACTTAGCAATATGTGTATTTCTCTAAGTAGACATGCCAGAACCAACAAACAAGTTCAATCTTAGACCGTTTATTGAAGCTCCATTATCAAAGTCCAACATCAAGCCTATTGCTCTTGAAAGTATAGATTTATCTCTTTTCAAAGAAGGAGAGGAAAACTATCCTTCCAGAAAATTACTTGCTGATAAAGTAGAAAAATCTCTTTCTACATATGGTTTCATTTCTATTATTAATCATGGAATTGATCAAGATAAATTAGAGCATCTTAAACTGATTGCTCAATCTCTTTGTGAATTACCCGTTGAAGAACAAAAGAAATATCTTGCTGGTGCAATGAAATCTGATCTTGAAGATCGATCAGTTTCACTTGGTGCTGAACGTGGTCCCGGTTTTAAACCTAAGGGGTATTGGTCAATGAAGAATGGGGTTGAAGATTCCATTGTTCATTATAATTTTCAAAACCTACAACATTCTGATTTCTTTTATGAATCAAATAATTATCCAGAAATTGTCAGAACTTACATTAAGGATATCGCTGAGTATTATAGATTCTTACATCTGGAAGTATTGAGAAAACTTACAATTTTGTGTGATATTGTATTGGAACTTCCTGAAGGAAATATCTGGGATAAATATTATAGTGTAATTGATGGAGATCACGCAAATTCTGGAGGTGGCGCTGGTAGATTCATGCTATATGAGGGTATGAAACCTGAAGATATGAAGAAAGTTGACAATACTTGGCTTCGTGGTCATTCCGACAGTGGAGGGTTCACATTCATAACTTCACAACCAATTTTATCATTACAAATTAGAGATTATTTCACAGGGGAATGGAGTTATGTAGGACATACACCAAACTCTTATATTGTTAACGTTGCTGATGGTATGGAATTTATCACTGGTGGGTATTTCAAGAGTTCAATTCATCGAGTTGTTTCACCCCCTGACGATCAAAAACAATATCGTAGGTTGGTATTAATCTACTTCTCTACACCCAAACTTACATCTATAATTGATCCAGATGAATTAAATTCTCCTAAATTGAGAAAGTTGGGTATTACTAAACCAAAAGAGTGGGAAAAAATCACCTTTGGTCAATGGTATGACGAAAAGGCAAGATTATTTGGTAAAAAGAAAGTCAATGATACTCAAACTGATGAACCCAAATTAGTTCTTGTTCATGGTAGATTGCATGAAAGATGGCATCAAGTTGAAGAAGATTTTAATTTAGAGGAAGCTCGCAAGAGATTTGATGTAATTAGATTGAATGATTTTGTGTAAAACAAATTAGATATATATAAATAAAGAAAAACACTGGTATACTTTTTTAGAAAAACATTTGAATTATTTGAAGAACTACAGAAAGACCATTTTGTAATACCCATTCAATAATAATCCATCTCTTTGTTGAATCAGTGAAAAGTTTTGTAGCAACACTTCCAATAATACCCGATTTACTTACCGCACTAATCAACAGATCCCAAGTAATAATTTCATTATCAATTATATCCTTAACCAAGACAGCTGCAAAACTTTGACCATCACTGGTTGTAATGATATCTTCAACAATAGAAATGGCAAGTCCTGAAATTTCCAAGGATTCATAAAGGTCAAGTGGGTTCGTAACAGCATTCATTAAATTGATAACTGTTGACAATACTTGGTTTTGTATACCATTTAATACTCCGTTTATAGTACCTATGACTCCTCCAATAATTTGATCAATTAATCTTTTTTTGAAAGGAATAACACCATTAGCTCTAAGTTTCTTGACAATAGTAAGTACTCCAGGAATCACATCGAGGTTAGTGAAAAAGATCATGACAATATCTACTGCTAAACCTGAGTCATCAGCATATTCCAAAATATTAGTTAATGTAGTTTGGGTGATATAGTTTTCAACAGCACTTATCACTATACCCTGGGTTACCAGGGTACTATACATTGTATGAACAATAGCCACACCTTGACCAGATTGATTTAAAGCAGTAAATAATGTAGTTAAAGGAGGATAATCTCTTTTGAACACCATAGGGTCATTCATTGAACCCTCAAGGAGGGCAATCACGTCGGCAACTTCAGCTTCCGCTTGTCTTCTGGTTAAGACTTCAGTACCAACGGCATCTGGTTCAAGTGGAGTGGCAAGAACAAAAGTTGCAAAAACGAAGGATAATAACGTGTATATTAATTTCATGGTATAGTTTCAGTAACTTTAACCAAAATAAAAAAGATAATGTAGACGATTACGGCTATACTTATATTTTATTATTCGTGTATCTCTTTGACACATTCGGCAATTGTCTTTGTAAATTCTTTTTATTTTGTGATTACATCTTTTAACTTATTCCAGATTCTAAATTGCCTTAACTGGAATAAACGAAATCTGAGAAAATTTCCTATTTAGGAAGTGTTGCAAATTATGTGGTAGCGCGCACATACAAAATTCAAACATTGTGAAATTACGAAAAGGTTGAAAAACTAAACAGATTTCAGTTGGACTAAATAGATCATTTTGGTAGGTGCTGACTAGATAGGTAGACTTAACCGTAAACAGTTATTGATATATCTACTTAATTGGTACAAGATGCAAGTTTAAATTACTATAAATGTTTATTTTAAACCTTTCCTGCACCTCTCATTTCATCATATAGAACTATAGTTCTTAATAATACATTAAATCCATTTTCAACTTCTTCAGGAGATGAATATTCTTCTGGAGAATGAGAAATTCCATCTTTGGAAGGAATAAAAATCATTGAAGTTGGAACTCGAGTACTTGTAAAACAAGAATCATGACCTGCACCACTAGTAATTTCACGAATTTCATCTTGATTAAAAATTTGTAAAGCTGCTGATTTAACTGTGTCTATGTTTGTTTGATTAAATTTAATTGCTTTTGATGAAGTAATATTTTCAAATTCCACCAGTAATGACTTAGCCAAGTGGGAGTTGATATTTTCTTCAGCAATCTTGCTAGCTTGTTGTTTGATTTCCGACAACATTGCAGCCAACACTTCATCTTCAACATGTCTAACATCTAAAGAAAATTTAACTATATTTGGAATAACATTAACTGAGCCAGGCTCTAATTGTAAAGTACCTACAGTAGCTAATCCATTATATTTATTAGCAATATCCACAGCCATAGTAATGATTTTCGATGCAATCAATATAGCATCTGATCTTGTATTCATTGGAGTTGTACCAGAATGGGAAGATCTTCCTTTAACAGTAACCAAATTCCAATCAAATGCTTGAACCCCAGTGACAATTCCAATTTTCTTTTGTTCATTTTCTAAAATTGGTCCTTGTTCAATATGAATTTCAAAATGGGCTGCCAAGGGGTTTTCCAAATATGAAGCTTTAGTTTGTCCATAATATCCTATTCTTTTCAATTCATCACCAAATAAAACTGGAACTTTATCTAAAGATTTAAGTTGTAAACAATCTTGTAATACAATTTGCTTGGCCCAAACACCCGAAGCTACCATTGATTTAGGAAATCTTGCTCCTTCTTCATTAGTCCAATTCACCAAAGCAATAGGATAATTAGGAACATAATTATTCTCTTTAAAAGTACGAAGTATTTCCAATCCAGACAACACTCCTAATATACCATCATATCTCCCACCACTTGGTTGAGTATCTAAATGAGATCCAATACCAGTGGGGGTTCCTTGATTTTTTCCAGGATAAATTGCAAAAATATTCCCTACTTGATCAATTTTAACTTGACAACCTAAAGATTTAGTTTCATTAACAAACCAATCACGAACATTCTTATCAAGATCAGATAATGCCAATCGACAAACCCCAGTCTCGGTTTCACCTTTACCCCAAACGCCTTTAGCTCCCCATTTTGCTGTTTCATGGATTGTAGATAATAATCTACCTTTTTGAATTTTTAATGAATCAATTGAAAAGGTCATTACTGTTTAGAAGTAAACATTTTCGAAAATTTCTTGCAATGCTTAGATCTTTTATATTGATTGATATGAAAAAAATTAAGGGTTGTTAGCGGGTCAATCCAAATTAGGCAATAGCTTATCTGAAAAATTCCGAGCACAATCTCCACATTTCAAAGCCTGGAAACAACACAACACGACAATATTCAAGAATAATGAATATGTGTTGGGGTTGTGCCATTTTTGCAGCATAGGATGATCGGATTTTTGTCTTGTTCGTAATCGTGAGTTTCATGCTGTGCGGATAAATAATGCCGCTCGTCTATGTAAGTAAAGTTTGTGTGAGTTAATAATAACACATATGATGCCACCAGTGGGGTAAACCTAATAGTTGGTGGAAAAGTTGTAGAGTAGAAATATGATGGTTTGTAAAAAGGAAGTAAATGAGAGCTGATAGCTTGTAGAAATAAATCACTTCTAAATTATATTCTCCACAGTTTCACCACTCATTTGAAAACGCCTCTTGTATTTTTTTACATCTATTTCTCTAAGTCGCAGGTTTACTTTGTTTGTAAGGTTAGAAAAGGGGTTGTCTGGTTTGGTCATATCACCTGAAACAAGGAAAATATATTAATACATACACAGTGGGAGTTTGAATTCCCACACAATTTCAATACATGAAAAAATGTGTGAATGTAAAAATAGTCCCAAGAACGAAATAAATCTCCCACCAGGGAAGTAATACCTTTATTTTGCATTTTTCATACAAGAATTGCCGATAAAAGATTAACATTTTCACACAGCCAACGTGGTTAGAAACAATGGATACAATTACGACAGAATACATTGTGTTACATAAGCAGACGTTGACTAACATAGTAACACAGAAGGTAAACACCGGAATATATATATTCTTTTTTTGGCACATGAAATAATCGAAGTTATTGCGAGGTAACTAACCATATTTTACGCCATCTACGAAAATATTGTTGAAGAGTTACTACTAACTATATCGGATATCTTCCCGAGTTTGGTTACATAATAATACCAGCAAAAACGCAAAAAAAAATAAAGTTGTGCGAGATTTTTCTTTTCCTATCTATGTGTAGAATTACCATACAATAATAAAAAAGTAGCCTTATCTGCAGGAAGAATCACACTTTTCCAATAGCCAGAAAAACCTTAATTTATTTTTTTTAATTTCTCTGTGTGTAGAAACAAGAAGAAAAATTTCATATCTTTTCTCTTTTTCCTACACTTACAAGATTACACTAAAAATAGAACCAGCTTGAGAACTTATTAAAATTTTTTTAAAAAGGATCAATACAGACATTTTTTTATTCCACCTATCCCCACGGAGAAGAAACGAGAGAGGGAGAAGGGAAGAACTTGTGTTTTCGACAGAGTACATTCGCTTACAAACTTTTTTTTTTGAAATTAGTTTCCATTTTAAATAGGAGTATTGTACCCCGCGCAAGGTACATTGACAACAAAATTAAACCACTGGTTTAACAAATATTAACTACGTTTACGACTCGTACATTCGCTTATACCACGTTCGTTGAGACAAGAACCATTTCACTTTCGCTATACTTATAACTAAAATTATTATCCACCCACAAATGACAATATCCACAGAATTACCCATAAATACAGATCCTGGCCTGTTTGTACCACCCCAGTTATCAAACACTTCGGAAGAATTTCATGATGCCTTGATGTTTCCTAGCTTTGATAATTCAGCGGATGCATTCCCCCCAAGTAATATTCAATTAACACCCCAAGTAATACAGACGGCGTTTCAAACGCCCGAGTCAAGTAATTGTAGTCTTATTCATCAACAGGTTCTGTATAATTCCACACCATTACCTACACCATATGCTACCCCAGTTTTAAGTTTTCCTGAAAACAATCAACTTTCAACTCCCAAGAAAGGATACCTGGTAGTTCAACCACTATCAGCCCCACAACCAGGACCTCCACCACAACTGCTGTCCCATATATGGGATGGTACATCACCCATAGTATCAAACTTTGCTCCATTACGAGAGTCTGAAGAAGAAGCTACTGCTCTAGGTCTTGGATTATCTCTTGATGAGCTTCAAGTAGAACAAGCTAAAGCAAGATATATGCAACAACTTAAACAACAAGAATATCATCGATTATTGTTGGAAAAACAAAATCAATTCCAACATATGCTCCACCCGACAAGTCAGATAAATGAGCAGCAACAACAACAGCACCATGGTACGGTTCTACCTGAATTTGGTCAATCTGATGGTGATAAATCATTGGCTGGTGCCAGTCCCACTACTATTGATGCTGTTAGTTGTCAATCTTCACCATACCTTGAAAATGTCAGTGGTGTTGCTGTTGTTGATGAAAGTATTTCTGAAGAAGAACGATTATTTAAAGAAATAACTACCCCTATGAATAAACTTAAACAAGATGATGTTTTTGGACAATTTGTTGATTTAGATTGTGAATATCCTTCTTCATGTAGTGATATTGATCATATCAAGAATTTTGAATTTAATGATTATTTTGCATTTGAAAATAATCCCCAACGACAGAAACCTAAGGAAGTTAAAAAGAAAAAACCCGTTCCTGCTTCTACAAAAGTAACCAAGAAAACATTAAAGAAATCACCTTCATTTACTGGGAATTCTTCCTCGCCTACATTTATTGTGAATCAAAGATGGAATAAATCAAGTAATGATATACAAACAAAGAAACTTGAAGCATATTCAAAAGCAAATCAATTGTCATTTAATGAATGTTCTCAAAAAATCCCCTTGTTTGCATTAAGTAGTCATTATTCATTTGTTTATGAAAATGTTGATTCGATTGAAAAAGAAGAATCCTTGACAAGATCAAAATCAAGTAATAATGTTATGATTGATTATTCTAATTTTGAGAAGAATTCCTCAAATCAACTTAAATCTTTAGAATCAGGATTAATTGAATTTAGAGTTGATTTAAAGAAAAAGTAATGGTTATATGTTTAGGTTTTTTTTTTGTATTTGGAATAGGTTATATAGTGATGTTTGAATGAGTATATTTTAGATGAGTATAAACACCTAAGAAGTTACTCAGAGTAAGTAACTTCTACAAATATCCTTCTACAAATATCCTTCTACAAAAAGGAACTCTCTTAACCTCTTAAAAACGTATATTTTCATGCAAAACACTATAAAAATGAACCATAATTACAAATCTTTATCTCTTGGAATATAATCAACTTCATTCAATGGAGCTTTTCTAAATAATCTATTCCAATGATATTTACCTTCTGTAGCATAAGCAAAATAAGTTAACCCAACAGGGATAACACCAGCAAGAATAAGTATAGATAAGGAATTCTTGGGAGTTAATCGAAATCTATTCCCTGCAGTTTCTTGAAGAGTATTGAATCTTTGAAATTCTTTATCTGGAAATAATGTCTTTGCCATTGTATATTACCTTACTCTTTTACTTATTGATGATATTTCTAATTTTCTTTCTTTAAGATGTAATTGGTGAAGAAAAAAGTGTCTTGTTATATGCAGGATATACACGTGATATGATTTTGTAGATTTTTTTTTTAACAAGTTTTATAAACAAAGGTGTGTTGCCAAAAAAAAATCAAAACAATTACATTAACAAATCTAGAAGATGTCTGATTATTCTTTAGACTCAAGAAACATTGCTTTACTTACAGAACACTTTGGGTTTATACCTATCGAATTAATAGATGAAGTAATTAATGCCGCCAATGTAATAATGTATCGAGGTACAGAAAGTTTTCAAAAATATCTTGAACAACGTAGAATTCGAGCATTACAAGGAGAAGACATTGTAGATAGTGAACAAAATGTTTTTGCTACAGTTAGTGATCATGAGATTCAAAATGGTATGACTCAATTAGAAACTTTACTTGAATCCCAGATTGATATTAATTTTGATAAATATGAACTATATACTCTCCGAAATATATTTCATATTCCTCCAGATTTAGTAAATGAAGGTTGGATAAAGTTGAAACATCATGAAGGAATTGAATTTAGTAAAGATGCTTCAATTAAGAAGAAAGAATTAGATCAAGAAATCCTTAAAATCAAACGTGATATTGAATGTGAATTAGATATAAGACGAGTATCACGTTTACAAGTAGCTCGATTAAAGAAATTAGTCAAGGTTCAACGAGCATTAGCTGATAATATTGCGTTTTTATCTATAACTAAATCTGATAAAGATAGTGAAGAAGTATTACATGCCAAGGAAATTCTTAAACTGTTGGCTCCATTAGATGAGACTTTACTGTTTATAATTGAACAAGTTAAACAATCAATAATTCAATTAGATAAATTGGCAACAAAGATTAATCTTGATATTCAAACAAGAACATTTGCACCTGATGAAAATGATAAATTTATCGATGGTAGAACAGTAAGAATCTTAGAAAAAACTGGAATATTACAAAGTGATTCTCTGAATATGTCTCTATTGGATTCAACAATGGAGACTACAGTGGAAGAAGGTGATCCAGAAATTAATTATGATGTTCCTAATTCACCAAATCTTGAAATTGTTACCCAATTTATTGAAGCAACAACTCAAGAATAAACCTTGTTTGTTACTATATTGAGTAATAATTTTTGAATCATTTGTATTACCGCGGTGTGATCAAATCAGCCATTAGACAAAAAAAAATAATAAAATATTTCCAGATTAATCTGAAATTAGTCAAAAAATCAACGCAATTTTTTTTTCCTTGTTCAAGTCATCCTTATCATTATAGAAACACCTACACATACATACACCAATGACACTGTTACTATATAACATGTTATCTCAGGAGATAACAAACCCAGATACATCTATACCTCTTAGAGTACAAATTAGTGGGGTTATGGGTTCAACTTCTTTAGCATGTTGGATTGTATTACTTATGCCTCAATTAATTGAACAATGGCGATTAAAATCTGCTGATGGAATAGCTATTGGGTTCATATCGATTTGGTTTCTTGGTGATGTTTTCAATTTAATAGGTGCAGTATGGGCTGGTTTATTACCTGAAGTTATATTTCTTGCTATTTGGTTTTGTATTGCTGATTTTATGATGATTGCCAGTTATTTTTATTATACCTATATTTATAAGAAACATCATCATCATAAAAAACATCGAACAAGAACTAATAGTACAGGTGAAGAAAGACCCTTGATTACTAGAAGACGCAGTTCTACATTAACTGATATTGCTCTTGAACCACAATATCATTCAGTATTTGTTAAATATGTCATGCCAATTTTATTTGTTCTTGGATGTGGAATAGTTGGATTTTACCTTGGTGGGACCAAATCTGGTAGTGACACTCCTAGTGAAGATCCGATTGCCGTGGGTCCACAAATTATGGGATATTGTAGTGCAATATTGTATCTTGGAGCAAGAATTCCTCAAATTATTCAAAATTATCAAAGGAAAAGTGTTTATGGATTAAGTTTATTGTTCTTTTTATTTTCCGTATTGGGTAATTTAACTTATGCTGGACAAATCTTGTTTTATCGGTCTGATAGTAAATATATTTTATTGAATTTAAGTTGGTTATTAGGTTCATTGGGAACTATCTTTGAAGATAGTTTGATATTTTTACAATTTTACATATATCGACAAAATGAACCTGTGTTTGATTAGTTAGCATGTCTTTTTTTTTTCTTATATTAACAAATAATAAATAACCAAATTATACACTATATATATATAAAAGAAAGAAGAAAATGATACTCTAATTCTATTTATTTATCCGTTTTATATCCCAAAAAATTTATTTCCCCTTATATTACCGAGTACCTTGTTTGTCCTTTGTATATCCATACATTTTTCTACCCAAATAATTCTAATCAATAATTTACACTCCAAAGAAATAAAAAATGTCTTCCTTCTTTTTTTTTTTTTGTTGTTGTTGTTGTTGTTGTTGTTGTCCGTAACAAAGTAATACCTAACACAAAACTTTTTAACACTGTTGCAAATTGCAAAAAAAAAAATCTTCTGCTCCCTCACAAATACTTTTCAAACAATTCATCATGTAACCATCCAACTTTTTCAAAAGCAGCAAATAATCTAGATGCCTTGTTGACATCAATTCTACATGCCTTTTGTGCATCGGTTCTTCTAAATTGTTTTCCTGATCTTAATCTTGCCACTTTTTCAAAAAATAATCTTCTCTTAGAATCAAGATATACTGCCACCGGCAATCTTAAAATACTGGCCAATACAATTTCAGCAGGATGTAATTTGGATAAATTTGGATCCAGACTTAAATCCATAGGTTGTCCTTTCCATTCAATCCTTAAACATTTAGTGTTGTTTGCTGGAAGAGTTTCATTTGCATTAGGAGAATAATCAGGTATGGATTCATCAATCAATAATTGTTGTTGTAATGCCAATGAAGGAGACTGTGAACTTGGTGTGGCAGGTTTTCTACGTTTCTTAGGTGATGGACTTGGAATTAATTCTTCATCAGTATCAAAAGTCTTGGGTCCAACTCGTCTTGTTCTCATTCTTGTTGTAGTTTCTTCCGATAAATCATCTGATTCATATAATCTTCTCTTGTATTTTCTAATGGGTAATGGAACAACTAATCCTCCTCGACTACGTTCATCATTAATTATCAGAGAATATTTATCTATAAATCTCAAAATATTACTTTTATCAGGATTAGTAATTGAAACTGTTAATTTATAATCTTTAAAATTCTCAAGTTTAAACTCGTTATTTGTTGCTAAATACAGTTTAGTGTTGGTGTATTCTGGTGGAGGTAATGCTACAGTATGCAATACAGCATTACGTTGATAAGGAGATAAAGGTGGAGACAATGGAGGTTCAATTAAATCAGTATTAACTGTATTTCCTTTAGTAATAGTCAATTGATGGTGTTGTTCAGGTGTAAGACACCCAGGTATATCTCGTTGCATCATTGCTTTAGTAAATGGTTGATATAATAAAGACATTCTATTAAAGCCTATAATGATAATTAGAAAAGAAAAGAAAAAAGAAAAAAGAGTATCTACGAAGTTTTTGTTTTTACGTTTGGGAAATTGATATGATTATAAAGGTTATATTTGTTAAAAATTAAAAAAAGAAAAAAAAAAGAAATAATTTTTTTTTAAGTTTTTTTTTTTTTTATCAGTCATTTGTTTTTTTGTTACTAAGTTGTGGTTATTTTTTCTTAACAATGGAGAATTTCTTTTTTTTTTTTTGGTTAAGTTTTTTTTTGTTTCAAATTTAAAAACACAATTCATCTTGATGAGGTTAAACTGGAATTGAATGATTTCTTTTGCAAATAAAAGAAGTGGCCGAGTAGATAGTTACCAATTGCATGCAATTGAGCTATTTCCCCGTTTTTCTCGAAGATATAACAAACACAATTGCCGGTCATTCACATAAGTTACGAACGGAAAAATATCACTGGGTAAATTTCTTAAAAAAATACAATAGAACAATCTCATCGTTTCTTTTTTTATCTTTATTTTTTTTTTCTAAACATGCAAGTTAAACGTTTTTCTTTTTTTTCTTCTTCTTCTGTACTTTGGTATGATTTTGTGTTTAGATTGTACGATGTTAAATCGGACGATAGCTATAGGGTGAATTAAGTCAATGATCAGAAACTTACGATGTTATAATCGCGATATACACATTCATCTACTTTTCTTGTCCCCTCTCTCTCTCGAATAAACTCTCGTAAGAATTAAACATTTTCTGTTAATGCATGAGATTTTATTTTATGGGGTAGCATTCGCATCAAAATCGGTCAAACGTTTTATTTTTTTTTCTCTCTCTCTCTCTCTCTCTCTGCCAAAGCATTCTCTCTACGCGGGTTAGGAATCAATCATTTCCGCCCTTGACATTACATGCCGACATTATAAAGGCTGAGTTATATTTACTACACGAAAATCTCAGGGCGGGTCAATCTTCGGAAAAATGAAAATTTTCCTTTCTTACACTATTATTCTTACACTATTATTCTTAATAATCTCCGAATTTCTTTTTTAGGCTTTTTTTTTTCTTTCTTTCTTTTCGTATTGTTTGGCGGGATATTTCCGGTGTAGTACATGGTTACAGAAGTATTTTTACAGGTTGGGATGGAGATAAAACACTGGCTTTTAATGTATGTGAATGTATCGAACCATGTGTGGTGAATTAATATTAATTAATATTCCTCGGTATTGGTTGGAATAATATTAGTGACGTGATCAATATCAATTCATGACTAGATCATTCTTTAAAAAAACCATACAATTCCTGCGCGAAAGGTTAGATAACTGGCAAACAACTCGCACACGAGGTCTCATTCAAGAATTCTTTTTTTTACAACTTGAGTAAAACGTCAACATCAAGTTGCTTGTTTTGGAATGAACTCCGTGTATGGTCAAAGAATTATATTGTCGATTAAGTATGTGTCATAGTTTGGTATTTTTTTACAGGTTTTGTCGTTGTTGTTTTCGTGTGCTTGAGACATTGCTTTACAACAGGACTGTGCCACATGTTATGCGGCGCTGGTGACATCAAAAGTATCAGAGAAAGAAAAAAAATCTACATATGAAAAAGTTTTTGTAAAAGTTGTTAGCACCGGGATTGACATGATAAATTATGCATCTAAAATATGTCTTGCGCCTATGGTTCGTAGTGGAGAACTTCCTATTCGATTAGTGGCTTTGAAATATGGTTGTGATTTAGTATGGACTCCTGAAATAGTTGATAAAAAACTTGTTACTTGTAATAGAATTGTTAATGATTCACTTGATACCATAGATTATGTTGAATCAAGAAATCAAAGTTTAACATTTAGAAAACACCCTTTGGAACTGGGGAAATTAATCTTACAACTTGGTTCAAGTAATGCCCAATTGGCAGTTGAAGCAGGATTAAAAGTTATTCAAGATGTTGACGGGATAGATTTAAATTGTGGATGTCCTAAACATTTCTCAATACATTCAGGTATGGGAGCTGCCTTGTTACGTACTCCCGATGTATTATGTGAAATATTAGAAGCATTAGTTGAAAAAGTTGGAAAACCCAATAATAAACCAATAAGTTGTAAAATAAGATTATTACCGGAATTTGAAGAAACTAAAGAATTAGTTGAAAGAATATGTCGTACAGGTATTCTGAATTTAACAATACATTGTCGTACCCCAATAATGAGAAATCGTCAAGATCCCATTTGGAATTATTTACCCAAACTTATACCTATGATTCAAGAACTTGGGGTTAATGTGATTATAAATGGCAATATGCAAGGTGTTGAAGATTTAACTAGTCTTCAAAGAGCAATGAAAAACGATCAAATTGGAATTATGATTGCTGAAGCAGCCGAGACAAATCCTTCAGTATTTTCGTCCACTCCTCAAGTACAAAAACAAGTTGTTAAAGATGTATTTGATGTTTGTAAAAAATATCATTCATTTAGTGGGAGTAAATTCTTAATTTCAAATCTTGTACATGGGAAATCCAGTTATTATCAAGAAATATGTCGTACTAAAACATTTCAAGATATGGAAGGGGTGATAAATATGATATTGAACGACACAGAAGATACTAAAATGAATAGAATAAGTAATCGAAATTCTCAAAAATTGAATAGTTTTACTTTACAAGAGTATCATCAACATATGAATAGACGAAGTAAATTAATGAATCAATTTTTCAATACTTGGAGAGAAGAAGAAATGTTACAAAGATTAAATGATACACCAAACAAAGAAGGCAAGAGAATCAATCTTGAAAAAACAATAGGAAACAAAAGGGTTAAAATAGAGAGTTAATAGAATATACACACAAAATCTACGCACACTTCATTACTTATTCATTTTCTATATACAAGTCTACACTTAAACTAAAGCTTGAGGTTCAGTTTCACTTATAAAAGTTCTCTTTATACCACACCAAGCACCAGCACCTAAAGCCATTAAGGCAGAAGCATAAAGCATAGGTTTAACGCCAGCACTACTCTTAAATAATGCTCCTGCAATAGCACCTGCTCCAACCGAATTAAAATCATCATGTTTATCTCTTACTGCATCAATTGTAGAATCAATTAAATTATAAGACAAGGCCAATACACCAGCACTGTTTCCCAAGAACGGTCCTCTTTTAGTAATATGATTAAGTACGGTATTTAATTTTAATTTTGGAGGAGCATCTTTAGGGATATTTTTGATTCCTTCTTGTAAACCATAAGCACCACCAATTCCAAGACCCAATAAATAAACTGCACCAGTTCCATAACATAAATCATCACTCCATGATCGAGAAGGGATTATACCTTGAGAACCTTCTACCGTGTTAAGTTTTTCATCTTCTAAATCAAGATATTCTACTCCCTTTTCTAATCCTGCTAAAGGATGAAGTTGAGCAGTAGTATATAAATTAGGGGTTTGGATCATAGCATGGACATCGGAAACTTCCTTAGGATCAAACCCAAGAGTTTGTTTGAGTTGTTCGTCATCGGTAGCTTGACTACTGCTTGATTTTCCAAATAACCATGACATGTTTAAATATGTGTAATTACTTCTTCCTTTACCACAAGTTCTTTTTTGAAAATTTTTGTTGTACGGGCAAAAAAAAAATTGCAATGTGACTAACCTGTAAAATCTGAGCGGTTATATGTAAAAAAAAAATCGGAGACATCGGGATTTGCATGTTGGAGAAAGTCACGTGAGTATAATAAATGGACATTAAACCTGGAACTGGAGGAAGAAATGGTGTAGTAGGAGCTGTTGGTACGTTTTGGAATGTTAAATCGAGAGTAAAGAAAGTGGTTTATTCAAAAGTGTAAAAGCTTTTTGTTTATTTCTATCAAAATTAACAGTAATCGCCACAAAAATATAAATGATGTATTAATTAGTTCTTAATTAACACTAAACTTTTCTACAAGACATTGCTATCACATGTTTATATTCACATACGTCCTCTGTTCTTAGTAACAACTACAACATCAGTTCTCCCTAATTGTTCAACTCCTACCTAAGTGGTAGCGCAAACAATCCTCTGACACATTTAGAAAAAACTCGAAATTTCAACCAACCAACCAAAACACTAAGTATTCCCCCCAACCACCGTATCATGTCAGTAGATCAACTAGAAAATGAACCTGAAGATATAAAACCTGTTCTTGTACCACCATTAAACTTTTCCCTTGTTGAAGATACCATATATAGATCAGGATTCCCTATGCCAATAAATTATCCCTTTCTCAATACTTTAAAATTAAAAACAATAATTTATCTTGGAGATTTAGGTCATGGTAAAGATAGTAAGAAGAAAGATAAACATGGTACGGGGGAGATTATGCAGAATTACCTTGATTGGTTAAATACCACTGATATTAAATTCCATAATTTATTAGTGGAATCTCTGCTGGAACCATTTAATAAACGAGAAGAACATGAACAAACAATCAAAAGTTTAACTATTGCATTACAATTAATGCTTAATCGAGAGAATTTCCCCATGTTGATACATCTGAATAAGGGGAAACATAGAACTGGGTTAGTTGTAGGGTTAATGAGGAAATTATTACAAGGTTGGTGTTTAAGTGGGATTTTTGAAGAATATGAAAAATTCGCCATGGGGAAATCAGAATATGATTTAGAATTGATTGAATTATGGCAACCTGAGTTGTATGTTGATGATACAAATAAACCTGAATTTGTTAGAATATAAAAATTAAAAATTGTTTTTCAATTCACGAAGTTTGGTAATTACTTCACTTGGCTTGGTTAATCCTGTTGCTTGTTGAACTTGAGAATTACTCAACATCATAAATGGATTAAATTTTAATTCATCAGCAATTGTGAATTTACCTGTAGTGAATTCATGTTCATTTGCAAACTTTTCCAAATTATCAATAGCATCATTTTTTAAAATAGTTTTAGAAAATTTCACATTTGATTTGGTATATTCATGTCCAGGATATACTCTTGTATCTTTAGGTAATTTACCCAATACTCCATTCAAAGCATGATCCATTTGTATACCATTTCCTTCAAAAAATCTTCCACATCCACTAATAAACAATGTATCACCAGTAAACACAGCTTTTTCCTTTGTTTTGGAATCTTCTACAAAATAACAAATAGAGTCTTGCGTATGACAAGGAGTATATAACGCAGTAATATGTAAATCATCCCCAAGATCAACAACTTCTCCATGAACAGGAGTATATGTGACAAGTGGGGAGTCACGACCAGCAATTATAGGTAAATCAGGATGTAATTTATGGAAATGAGAATTACCATCAGAATGATCATAATGATGATGAGTATTAACAATTGCCTTGAGTTCAAATTGAGTTGGATTAGAATCAAGATAGGTTTTGATATCTTCAGGTTGAGCAGGATCAATTATCCAAGCATGTTTTGTAGGAGTATCTATAATAAGGTAGGCATAGTTGTCACCACGGCCCCAACGCATAGGAATTGATTTAATTTGCATGTTACGAATGAATGTTCTAAACATAAAAAGTTGTCAGTCTTTGACAAAGAAAGAGTTAACCCCTTAAATGTGAGAGAGAGTGGAGTGAGTCCAGAATATGACGTTTTTTTATTTTTTTTTTCGGTGGAAACTTAACACCGAGAATTTACACCCAATTAATTTTCATTGATTACAAACAGGCATAGAAAATAATATATAATATAGCAAATGTCCTTGACATTTTAAGCCTTTTTTATGTCCCCCATTCTTTTGCTTCCATTCCTTCAGGAGGATAAGTTTCAAACTCTTTATCCTTCGCTTCATCCCAACTAGTAGTTAAAACAGTACCATTACTTTGAATGTATGATTTCATCATTGCTCGTTTAGTATCATCATCAACACCCTTAAATAATTTACCAAAGAATCCTTGAGGATCTTCATTATCAACTTCATCATCTCCCACTTTAAATTTATTCCAATCAACTTTTTTCTTTGAACTTGAAGGATATTCTGTGGCATCTTCTACTTCTTCAACAGCTTGACTTTCTAATCCATGCCATTTTTCATGCACCTTTTTCTTTAAATAAATTTCTAGCTTTGTCGAATATACCTTGAAACTAGAAGTTTCAGGATCAATATCGGCAAATAGAGGGTCTAAATTATAATTATATTCTGAGCTAGCAGAACTTGGAAATGAAATTGATACTGACTTGGCAGTAAAATGAATATTAAGTTTATCAGAAGGAACATTCTTGGCATAAATTGTGATTATAACTTCTTCATTCAGTTGATACCAATCTTCTCTAATTTTAATATTAAGAGGAGCAAGTTTGTTAATTACATCGACATTTGTAGATTTGGGAGGAGCCTCTTCTTCATCTTTAAGTTCAACAACCTTCTCTTCCTCTTCAAAATCTTCCTCCTCTTCACTCTCTTCTTCAGGATGATTCTTTACTTCATACTTTAACTTATCCAACCACATATCTACTCCTTTCTCAACACAATTAAACTCTTTAGCCTTTTCCATTTGTCCTAACGCCAACTTAAATTTTTTTTCAGAATAATAAACTAAACTTAATTTGTAATAACACAATCCAATCTCACTTCTTCTACCTCGTTCATGAGCAATTGTAAATGCCGAAGAAATATCTTCTTTACATTTATCAAAGTTTTTCAATTTAAGATAGGACGAAGAACGTTTGATCAATGCAGTCAAAGCTTGAGGATTTTCCTTTAATGCTAAAGTATAGTGGTGAATTGCAGTAAGATGATCCTTTTGTGATGTAGCTTCATCACCCTTTTTAATCTCAATTTCAATCGCCATGTTTTTACGTGTAAAGAAGGTATTTGTGGGAGAGAGAAAATTAAAGAAAAAAAAAGAACTTAAATATATTTGTACACTATAAAAAAATGTTATGCTAACAAAACTCTATTCTCCTGCCGCTTGCACTAAATCTAAAAACTTTTCTTTAGAAATTTCATTCATTAATTCTTGTTTCCTCAGTTGTCCAACTTTCTCTTTACTTATTTCTTGATCAGTTTTAATTTGACTTGATAACACTGCATTAAATAATTTAACTACACCTCGTTGGGCCGTTTTCTTCAACTTCTTTTCCTTATCAAGTACTTGACGTACTAACTCTGGATCAGTAGGTAATAGTTGTTTCACTCTATAGCGATCATGTAATTGGTGCTTTTCTGCAAGTAATGCTCGTTTAGCCTTGAGTTCTAATTTCTCCGATTCAAGTTTCTTTAATGTGATTTTATTACGAGCCAAAATTGGTTCAGTACGAGCATGAGCTTTTAATTTGGAACTAACAATAGCAGAAAATGCCAGAGCAAATTCATTTGAACCATCATCCGATTGTTTCTTCTTTTTCCTTTTAGGAAAATCGTCATCTGATTGTAAGTCTGAATCTTCTTCTTCTTCTTCTTGTTCACTTTCAGATGAGCTAACATCTGCAACATCCACTTCATCGTCTAATTCCAAATCAGACAGTTCCACGTCAGAAAGTGTTTCCTCTATCTTTGCTTCGACTTTCTGTTTCTTTAATGCTGGTTTCCCCATGGTTCGTTTGGTTTATATGAGATGAGATCAAATTGTTAAAAAAAGAGAAAAATTATTTTACCATTGTGCGACATCTTTTGATAGCGCGACATATCACCAGAGTTTTCACAACAAAGACGTGTTTCCACAGATTGACCTATTGCACGACACACAGAAAAGTTATTTACTCTTGAAATCACCTGTAATCTTTGTATATCACTACTGGATACTTTATACGAAAAGCCACTACTCAAGAGACCTACTACAAACACTCCCTTCATATTGTTTACATTTCCCAAACAAACTCAAAACAAACAATCCACTATGAATAGACAAACTTCCCTGGTAGCAAATTCTCTTGCACGACTCAAAAGAAATAATTCACAATCAGATATAATGACACCAACGAAACGTAAACCACCAGCTAGTACTACTAGTTCCACTATCAACTGGGCCTCACTTGTTTCTGATAAATCGGCAGAATTATCCACCCTCAAGACAAATGTATCTACTTTAAAGACAAACATTGAACAAATGACATTTAAAAGTTATGAAATTGAACAGAAATATCATGAATTGAAACGAATCGTGAAAGATTTAACTTGCCAAATTGAAGAATTGAAAAGTTATGAACGAGCAAGTTTAGAAGAACTTGATCAACGATTTAATATTAATTATAAACGAATGATCTTGGATCATAATGGGAGAGTTGATGCTAAGAAAGAGGAAATTAGTGATGAAGTGGAAAAAATTCTTGATTTGAGGATTAGAGAGTATGAAAAGGAAGTCGCTGATATTGAACTGAGAATTAAGCTGTTACAAATGGAAGTTCTCAATATTGACAAGAACTTTGAAGAAAAGGTTGAAAAATTGAAGCAAAAGGTTAAATTGGAGCAACATGAATTGTCCAAGGAGATTCAACTGGAAATTACAAAAAATAATCAACACAAGGAAGTTGTTGTTCAAGAAATAACTAGCATGGAACAAGAAATATCCACCACCAACACAACAATACAAGAACTTGAAACCCAGAAAAGCAGGTACACTTCCATTCTTGATCAACTAAAACTGAAACATCAAACTAAACAACCAGAATTAGCCAATATAACCAATCAAATTCAATCTCGTAAAACCCAAATTAAACAGTTGCACGAAAAATCTCAAACACGAACTCAATCCCTTAATCAACTCCATCAAGATATATCAGTTATCAATCAAAACCTACTCGATCATGAACAAATCAGACGTAAACTACATGCAAAACTTCAAGACCTCAAAGGAAATATTCGAGTATTTTGTCGTATACGGCCATTACTTCCTGGACAAATCCCAGCAACTATAAATGTCCCTGATGATGAGCTTGATGAAGATGCCAAACAAGAAATAATAATCACCAAACCAGATAAACAACTGCTTCGATTCCTGTTTGATCAAGTGTTTTCGGTGGATACACACAACACGATAATTTTCGAAGAAATCTCACAATTGATTCAATGCTCATTAGATGGAAGTAAAGTATGTGTATTTGCCTATGGACAAACTGGATCCGGTAAAACTTATACCATGTCGCATAGTAATGATGGAATGATTCCGTTAAGTATCACCAAGATATTTAATGATATTGAAGAGTTGAAGTTACATGGATGGGAATATACTATTCAAGGACAATTTCTTGAGATTTACAATGATACAATTATAGATTTATTAGGAAATGATGATGGTGGGAAACATGAAATTAAACATGATGATATCAATCAAACTACAAGAGTTACCAATACAACCATGGTCACTATAACTTCCTTCCAACAAGCAATTGAATTATTAAACCAAGCCAATACCCGTCGTTCCACAGCAAGCACAAAGGCAAACGAACGATCATCTCGATCCCATTCAATATTCATCTTATCAATCACAGGACATAACAGATTAACGTCAAGTGTAACTTCAGGAACGCTTAATCTTATAGATTTAGCTGGATCCGAAAGATTAGCAGTGTCAAAGGCTGAGGGAGATAGATTGCGAGAAACTCAAGCTATCAATAAATCATTATCTAATTTAGGTGATGTAATTCACGCATTACGTCAAGGAGATCTACATGTTCCTTATAGAAATTCAAAATTAACGTATTTGTTAAAACATAGTTTAGGCAGTAAGACCTTGATGTTTGTTTGTGTGGGACTGGGCGACCGAGAAGTTAATGAAACGGTTAATTCGTTAAGATTTGCTAGTAAAGTCAATAGTACCCGAGCAGTGACTCCACCCGAGAGAAGTAGTCCAGAACGAAAGAAACGAGTTACTTCGTTCTAGTTCAACTGAACGAAAGCCAAGTTGAAAGTATGATTGTATAGAAAGTATTTTAATAAATTAAGTTTGTTCTATTTACAGATTAATTCTCGATTTGATGATCATTGCTGATTCCCTCTCCAATTACATCTCGTTCATATCCATCACTAGCAACACACAACAGTTTAACTTCATTCCATTCACAAGGATGCTCCTTCTCAGCCCATTCTTCAATCAATTTCTGACCTTCTTGCCCCACACAATAATTATACATCCCCACAAGCATATCCCCATCAATTTCCAAGTCATAATCACTGATGGCTCCCGCTTGTTCAATCGCCAAATCTGCTCGTCCATGATATGTATACGCAATCAAGTATTGTTTGAAAATTTCTTTATTTGGTACAATGCCAAATGATGATAAATTATTGAAAAACAGTTCAACATAACTTAAATCACTGTAAGTATATGCTTTCAACATAATCACGGCCGATTCTTCATTGACCCCACCTAATTCCTTGGGTTTGGCACTCATAGAAAGGAATAGTCTTCGACATCTATTGGCATCTTGAAGATTGGCATATGCATTAAGAATAGCATTGTCAAGAGCATTATCATGAGGGTTGACTAGTGCGGTATCCATTTTAAGACATTCATGAAGTTCATGAACACCTTGTTCATAAAGATTATCACCAAATTGTCCAAATAAATAATGATACATTTCTCGCAGTGGTGGGGGATGTTGATGTTGCTTATATAATTCATTGGTTTTCCGGAATATGACTAATGCTGCATTAAGACGATTATGTTCACAAAAGAATTTCATGGTAGGGAGAATACATTCATAGGGGACAAAAAAGTAATCATGAAGACGAATATAAACATACCAGTTCATATCAAGGTCTTTGGCGTGGTCCTTTGGCATGGTTACGTAGTTATGCAACGTATTAAATAATTGACGGTATTTATAAGTGTATGGTTGATCAATGGGGATTCTCTTGGGGGAAGTTTTGGTGATTCTGGGTAATTCTCGAGACATCAATTCCAAAGCATCACCAGTGAGAGAAGCATGTAACATTTTCTCAATGATTGCGTTTATTGCATCGATATTTATTTCCGTTTGAAGTTGGGCTCGTAATTTTTGGAAAATGGGGAAAATAGTATGAATGTCGTCGATTTGCGTACATACCAATACAATTAAATCATTCAAAGTTTTATAAAATGTTGGATCAGAGATATGATCTGTCCATGCTGATGTATCAAGAGAATCTTCAAAAAGATTGATTGCAGTTATATGGTTTTTGTCTTTTGTAGCTCGATCAATTCTATATTTGAAGGAGTCTAATGTTGGATATGTATCATAATTTGTTTGGAAATATTCAGTGAGTGATTGAATGAATTGTCCTTGTGGTGAAATTGTAGGTATTGCCATCAGAGCTTGAACAATGCGTATATAGCACTCAGGATAATCAAGATCTTCTCCCAATTCAACAAGTTCAATTATCCTTGGTAAATGAATTTCTTCTTGAGACAATTCTGAATAGACCTCAGCTTGGAATCGAAGTATTGGTGAAAACTTGACAGGATTAGCCACTACAAACTTTGCAATAGATTCACCTAATGCAGTATATGATAATGACCACGAATAAAACAATAACATCTCCACTATTGACTCATCGACTTCATGAAACAACACTTTATTAACTTCCTCAAACTTGTTTTCTTCACTTACAAACTTGAAAATCTTTTCTACTTGAACATGACTTTGTTCCAGTTCATTAACACTCAACAATTCACTTAATAATTTCAATACCTTGATCACTGATTCAATAGAAATCAATTCCAATTGTAAATTGTCTGATAAATTATTCACCATACATTGTATTCTATCCATATGATACTCTAAATCTTCAAAACAATGGGTGACAGGAGGGGTATCTTTAAATAAAGATTCTATATACAAATTAATCCTGTCAATAACTCCATCATTCAACAAAATAGGTCTATGTTGACCAAGCAATATAATCTCTTCAATTGATTCCAACAAGGGGATATTTCTATCGGAATAATAATCAAGCATAGCACAACTTAAATCTTCAGGAATATTCTCCCCCAACATATACACCAAACTTTGCCAGGCTATTTTAAAATTATCAATCTTGGAACCAAGATCTACAAGTCGTACTAAAGTGGATGTAGGTAAACTGTTAACATCTTGCATCAATACAGTGACAAGTCTTGTTACAAATTTTGGTATATTTAGCCTATGGTTGTTTGATCTACTCTCGAGTAATATAACATCGGTACATCTTTCGAATACAGTAATAGTAATTTCAAATGAAAGCTTGGTATTTATTCCATCACGTTTCATTAATTCCATTTGTCCTAATGCTACTTCAAGAATATCAAGTGCTTCTTTGTCAATCTCTCGTTCAGTTAGAAGGTTAGTGATTTGAGTAGATAGTTGGGTAAACCGGGTTTGAGCAGACAAGTTTGGATTGGTTATGCATTGATTTATAGCATTTGAATATTTTGTAAATCTTTTTACAGGTTCAACTGGGGTTGGTGCAAGGTATTTTGAACGATATTTTGATTTAGCAGGAGATATTGTTGATTTAAGTCGAATTGATCGTATTGATGTTGATTCAGTACGAATAGATCGTACAACTATGTTTATACCTTTCATTTATAGATCTACACAGTTACTGAAAATTTTGCTCTTCAAAGTTTTTCTTTTTTTTTGCCTTCTCTATTTACATGATACACATACATAAATCTATTCAAGTTTACTTGGTTTAGCACTACCATCATATTCAGGTAAATGACTTTGAAATCGTCTAATGGCCCAGTTCTTACCAATAAACTCAACACTAGGGTCTAACAATCCTTCAGTTGAGGTAAATTCTTTCCAAAACTTGGGATCTTTAAATCTACTATCTTCCGGTTTAAATATCCCTAATCCTTCTCTTATATTCAACACTTCTTGTCTTAAATATGCTGCTACATTTGATCTCAACTCCCGTACCTGTTCTCCCCCTTTCAACTCAGGAGAAAGATCTGTAGGGTTGGCAGGATCAATATATTTCTTCACTAACAGTCTCCATTGTTGTCTAAATCCTTCGATTTTTTCATCAGGTAAAGCATCTCCAATACATATGTGTACTTCTGCCCCCAAATTTCCTGGCAACCATCGAGATAACCCTGTTTCTGGGGAATCTTCAGGAGCGATTTTTTCAAATCCAAAGGAGAAAATCGGTACAACAACTGGTGCTCTTGTTGGTTCGAGAATCAATCTTGCTACACCCCATTTAAAATATCTCATGGAATTATTATTAGGTTCTTTTAATTGCATAACAAACCCTTCCGGAAACACATGAAACCACGAAGTCTTTGTGCGAATAAAGGGAGATTTCGACATGAGGACATTGGTAGATTCAGCACTTGGTTTAACAAATTTAACCATTTCTTTATTTTCTTGAATTTTATTATTCACCGTTTGAAGGACATTAGGTTTTTCTACATCGATACATTGTGGAGTATATTCAAGATCAAGAGTATCATCAGGACTCAAGATCCTAATTGCGGCATCAACCGATCCTTGAAATGGACCTTCTCCAAATCTTTTGGTTCCAAGGATCTTTCCTAAATTGAAAAACCATGATTGGAAAGTGGTGGAGAAACATACATTATGGGCACCAAACCCCCATCTAATAGTATCAATATCAAAATGGTATCGAAATGGTAATGCAGCATAGAATGTAGGATCATCAACAACAGACATATGGTTCATTACTGTTAGCAATGATCTTTTCTCTCTCCTAGCTTTGTCAAAGGCATTATCAAGTTTTTCAATATTGTGGAGATGAGGTTTATAAAGAACATTCAATAGGATCTTGGAGTTGACAATCATAAATAAACATGTAGCGTGAGACATGTAATTCCAAAGTTTAGACCGACGAGGAAACTCACTAAGAAAGTCATCTCCTCTATGAAGCACATCTTGAAATGACATTTTGACTTTGGTTTGTAGTTGTTGGATCACTTTTCAAAAATTTTTCGAGGGTTTATTCCTTTTTTAATAATTTTTTTTTTCTGGAGAACCCACAGTGTGCAACCCCCAATTACCTCCTAAGAATAAAACAATTAAACAACGTGGGGGTGTTTGTTATTCATATACACTATTTAATTGGCTATATGTTAAACGTGGATCCCATCCATTGTTTACAACTTTGTATAAGCACGTTTCAAACTGCTCTAAACTAACCATAGCATACTCATAGTAATCTCCAGTATAAATTACCTCATCAGATAATTGCAGTGGGAAATCCAAGAAATCGCCCTCGTTGATAAATACAGTGCTAGTGTGAGAAATACCCCGACTTGTATAAAGTGCATTCCCAGCAGAAACTCTATACTCATCATAACCTATTGAATACAGTTGTAGCTCCTGTTTAATCCTTAGTTTCAAATTAATGGCAGAACAAACTTGATCAAGTTTGCTTGTATCAACATTCCGATTATTATTATTGTAATTGGTGAATATTCGCTGGAAGTTATTTTCTGCATACCTTGTAGTTAGATTTTCTGGTGTAGCCACTGATTTATAGGCTTGCTTGGTGATTGATGTATCATGGATAATGGAAAATTCCCAGTTTGAGTTGATTGAAGGCATTACTAAAGAAGTTATGTTTTTATGGTTGTAATGTAGAGTTGCGAAAAAAAAAAAGACACATTAGATTTGCAATCTGATTTTATATCAAAAAAAATATAAATACAACAAGATCTCGAACGGCATATCTAAACTAGTTACCTTCCCTTGTTATTAGAACAAATGTGTTATCGCGATCCATTCCTTGATAAGTTATCCCGTCGAAATCAAATAACTTCACAGTTGGTCTCGAAATTCTTCAACAAAGATATACCGGCATTTCATACAATCAGTCTATCTAAATTAACAAAATTCACAATCATATCATCAATTATCTTAAGTCAAGAACAAATCATGAAAATCCTTAATCTTGACCCACATCAACAAAGTCACATCAAAGTATATTCTCAGTTGATTGAGGTGGTAAATACCACAGCAAAATATTTGTATACCAATACAAGATTAACTTCATTGAAAGAATTCCCAATTACTAATATTGAATTTGTTAGTTTTGAAATTGCCAAAAAATTTCCAGAATTGTTTTATGTTCCATCCGAGAAAGAGTGTGGTGCGGATATGGTACTAAGTTATAAATGTCGATTTACTGAAATGTGGATCATTACTTATTTATTAAAACAAGAATATAGAAAAGTACTGCGAGAAGTAGAATTAGATTTAATTGTTAAATAAAAGTTAATTTCTCTCTTCCTCCGGGAATTGCAAAGGGAGAAATTCAGGAAGGACTTATATATATCATTATAGTTATATAAATCACTGTTCTACTACTGTTTCTTTTTAAACTGTATTAATGTGGCAACGAAATATCCAACAAGGTTGAACAAAACTTTCCAACCTTGGAAAATGAGTTACTATTTAGTATATATAATGTCATTCGTAAGACCGATCAATCCAAAATGACTTATACAAGCCAGGATATCCCTATCCAATAAACCTGGATCAACAGTTAGAGAAACCCTAATTAGATTTTAAAAAGTATTCAATGGAGCAAAATAAGAAGGAATTTAAGAAGGTGAATTATTCTGATCAATCTGAAATTAAATACCCTTATAATCACAACGGCGAAAACTCTGGTGTAGAACCATTACAAGTCATTAATTAAAATATCTTCTGATAAATGGTATAAACTCTGGTCGACTTTGTTTAAATGGAATCATGAAGTTATGATGGAAATTGGATTATTGACAGAAATTCTAGGGGAACATTGCTCATATTCAGCAAAACAATGGAAGAATAGGAAATACAGTAAATCAATGATAAGAAGGTTCAATGGAAAGATTCTAAATTAGCGGATATACATGGTCAATGGTATAATTTACTGATTTCTAAACCTTTAAAGTTTCAGCAGACAAAATTATTCCAAGCAAGGCAAATCAAGTTAATGTCTTGGATGCTGGTGCAATGAAATTGAAAAGTGAGAAGATTACTAAACCATTGCAGCCGAAGGAAATCTTTTAAAAATCTTGCGGAACAATTTAACTGCTTAAAGAATAAATTGTAACAAAGCAAAACCATAACTTTTACTACTTACAAGCAAGACAGACCTTGTGATTTATTGGAACAATGTAGGTACTCGTGTATGAGTACGGAAGTAAGTAAATTGTCAAAAGTAATCATCTGATCCCTTATACATTCAGTAATGTATAACAGATGCAAATGGGATACCTTTCGCGATTTTTATCTCGAAAGCAATAATTCTGAATACAAATGAATTGAAATTTGTAAATCTGAAAAAGCGTATTCCGAGAAATGTCCTGGTTCATATTAACTACCCGTTCCCATTTCTAACTTACTACAAACCTGCATGTGAATGCAAAATGCTACCAGTTGATATTCACTTGGTAGCCTTATATCGCATCGCATCCTAAGATGCCCATTTTGAAAAAAAAAAATTGCTAAAAAAGTAAACTACGATTTTACTTTACTTATCGAGTTACACCATGGGTAGAATAAAGAAGAGAGGAACTACAGGAAGTGCCAAGAACTTCATTACTCGTACTCAAGCAGTGCGTAAGTTACAAGTATCTCTTGCTGATTTCCGTCGACTTTGTATTTTCAAAGGAATTTATCCTCGTGAACCTAGAAATAAGAAACGGGCTAATAAAGGATCTACAGCCCCAGTCACTTTCTATTATGCTAAGGATATTCAATATCTTTTACATGAACCGGTATTGATGAAGTTTAGAGAACACAAAACTTTTGCCAAAAAATTACAAAGAGCTTTAGGTAGAGGTGAAGTTAATGATGCTATGAAATTAGAAGATAATCGTCCAAAATATAAATTAAATCATATTATTAAGGAAAGATATCCTACCTTTTTAGATGCATTACGTGATTTAGATGATCCTTTAAATATGTTGTTTTTGTTTGCTAATATGCCAGCTACTGATAGGGTCAGTACTAAAGTTACTCATGAAGCTGAAAAATTATGTAATCAATGGTTGGCATATATTGCCAAAGAAAGATTAATGACGAAAGTTTTTGTTTCGATCAAAGGGGTATATTATCAAGCTAATGTTAAAGGTCAAGAAATAAGATGGTTAATTCCATACAAGTTCCCAACAAATATTCCAAGTGATGTTGATTTTAGAATTATGTTGACATTTTTAGAATTTTATTCTACTTTGGTTCATTTTGTTTTGTTTAGATTGTATAATGATGCTAATTTGATTTATCCTCCAACTATCAACACCAAATTGAATGGTATTGGAGGTTTATCTTCATTTGTTTTACAAGCTAAAGGTGAATCTGTATTACCAGAAAAGAAACAAGAAGAATCTACTGAAGAAGGTAAAGAATTAAGTCAAGATGAAATTAGTAAAGCTATTGAAGCTGATCAAGAAGAAGAAGACGTTGAAGAAGAAGAAGAAGCTAATGTTGAAGAAGTCGAACTTGATGAATTTCAAGCAACAAATAAAACAACAGGAGATTTATTATCTCAACCTTCAAGATTTGCTACTCCAACATCAACATTATTTTCAAATTTTATTTTCTTTATTGGTCGTGAAGTTTCTTTGGATATTTTAGAATTTTGTATCTTGTCATGTGGTGGTAAAGTGATATCTGAAATTACTATGGATGAATTAAAAGTATCAAATCCTGAAGCATATAATAAATTAGATTTATCTAATATTACTCATCAAATTATTGATCGACCAAAGATTTTACAAAAGGTTGCCGGTAGAACCTATATTCAACCTCAATGGATTTTCGATTGTATAAACAGGAGTGAATTGTTGCCTGTTAGTGCTTATGCTCCTGGTGAAACCTTGCCGCCACATTTGTCACCATGGGGTGATGCTGGTGGATATGATCCATTAGCTGAAGCTGAGGGTGCAGCAGAAGAAGAAGAAGAGGAGGAGGAGGAGGAAGAGGAAGAAGTTGATGAAGACGAAGAAGATGTTGATGAAGATGTCAAAGCACAAAAGGAATTAGAATTAGAAGCTAGTGGAGTTAAATTCTCTGAAATCAAGGAAGATACTAAGAAACCATCCAAGAAGAAACAACCTACTGAAGAAGAAGAAGAAAAGGAATTAAAGAAGATTATGATGACTAATAAACAACGTAAATTGTATAAGAAGATGCAATATGGTATTGAAAAGAAAGAAACCAGACAAAAGGAATTGACCAAGAAAAAGAAAAAGATTATTAGTGAATTAAACAAAAAGAGTAAGTAAGTAGTTTTTTAAAATCGTTTGTATAATAGACAAGATAAACAAGTATAAAAGTACAAAATTTAGGTTGTGAAAAACTGAAGATCAACACAGTGAAAATTTTACCAAATACTCCTTCCTGTACATAAATTCCACATCTTCCTTCTCTAGACAACACCTAACCAATGAACAAACACATGCTTACACTTAACCTAAGACGATATCTTAGCAAACCTCCAATATATCTCACCTCCAAAGCACAAATTGATCAATTTTTATCTAAATCAACATGGTCAGTCAAACAATTAATGAAACCAAATCAAGATAGTATAAATCAAATAATCATAGATTCAAATGTAATTAGAAAAATGTTAGCCTTGTCGGGTTTAAAACTGGATATAACTGGTGAACGAGATCAAGAATTGGTTAATGCTTTAAAGTTACAAATGATTTTTATTGGACATTTATATAATGACAACGAAATGAATCAAGAAAAGGAAAGTAGTAATGATAGTATATTTAGATTAATAACTTCTGATCATAAACCAGACACTCCATTGACGTTGGATACTTTGTTACAACAGATTGAAGAACTCAAAGCTAATCCAGAAAAGGGTGAATCTCAAGGATTCCCAATATCAGAAATTAATCCTCGAAATAATAATTTCTTCACTATAAAAACTACTACTTAGTTAATGCTACTCTAGAATCCATAAATATTCTATCAGGAATTTCCAATATAAATAAATTCTTTAAGAAATCTTGTAATTTAATTAATTCCTTTGTTCCATGACTTATTTGTTCCACATCAGTTGATTTACTAATATTCATATATACTTTAATTTGAAATGTATTAGATTCATCTAATAATTTAAGTTTGATTCTTTCAGCAGTACTATTATTCACAGTAGTATCATCTCTAATCAATACTTTATATATTTCAATTATTATATCTCCGTGAAAGAATCGTACTCCTTTAATCCAAAATTGATTTATAACTTCATATCCTAAATCCTGCAAGAAAACCAAGAATGAAGCTCTTCGTTGTTCTGCCATTGCCTCTTCTTCTGTCTTTTTCGAATCAATTTCAACTTCTTCAGGAGGGTCAATTTCAATAAAATCTTCAAAATCATTACTTTCTTCCTGTTTCTTTACATCATCTTCTAATTTTACATCAATTCTTGCATGGGTATGAACTAAAGTACTTTCATATACTGTTTGTTGACAACATCCTTGATTCTTACCTGCTATAGGTATATCGGAAATTTGTAATGTCCAAACTCGTTCAGTTTGATCATCGGGTCTAAATAATCGCCTAGCACTAACTGTATCTCCATCTTTTAATATTGGTTTACTGATATCAATGGTATCATCACGCCAATTGGTAGTACATTTCATATAATATTGTTCAATTTGATTTACTTTACCTGGTTCAAATTTTGGTTTAAATACCGTGGAAGGTTTTGTGATTAATGTATATGTTGAAACAGGTTGTGGTGATACAAGACCTGTTAGAGCTTGTAAGGTTGAAATAGTTTGAAGATATTTATTATGAGGTATTGAAGAGACTAAGGATAATTGATGGACCATGCTGTTAGTGTGGTTTGCTCTTCATATAGTAGAGTAGAGTAGAGTATTCTCTAGTTTGTTTTCTTTTTTTTTCACTCAACTTAAATCTTTACACTTTGCAGAACACAACTACAGTTTGGTTATTTGTTTTCCCTTCACTAATAAAACATGCTAAATTATATATACAAATACACAGCGACGCACACATACACTATATCTCCTTCTTTGATTCTTCTTCTAATTTCGAAGTATCTTCAGTAAAAGCAACAATTACATAGCCAATCAATACAACATTGGCAATCAAAGCAGCAATTCCTCCACTTATAATTGAATTATGATTAAATAAATATTGACATACAAAAAATGTAAATACTGGTAGTATTATCATTGCTGCAGTAAAAAATATCAACTTTTGTATAACTGATCTAAGTATATGAGTTAGTAACGCAATTGAATTGGCAGGTTTCGGAGGGTGTTTTACTTACTTTGGAATATCTGGAGCTGGCATTGTATCGACTTGTCAAGGAAATAAACTGGAGGAGTTACTTTGAAAGTGTGTCTCTGTTCTTCCCTTGAGGTTTTCATTGTATTTTTTTTTTGGTCGATATTTTGAACCTCCAGTCACGTGGTGAGGTTGTTTCAACGTTACATATAAGTCACCAACAAGGGAGGATTTAAAATACAAAGATACGTAGTTGGCTTGAAGTAATTATATAATGAGCAACAGTTCCACTCATATATAGTTCAACTTCCCTTTTATTAAGACATATATTGTGTGAATACCTTCCTTCCTGCATATTGGACCAGGAGTTCACCAAGGGAAAATTTTAAGTTTTTGTTATTTGAAATTAACAACACTCTTCCTTCAAGTCCATCGTCAAACCCACTCCAAGATGAAGATTCAATCATTAAGTTTAATTGCATCAGTGTTGTCTTTAACAAGTGCATTCTCCGACACTGCCTTGTTTTACTCATCATCAAATTTAGAAATTCCTCATAAATACATAACTGAATCTAATGACCTTTCCCCAATAGTTTCACAATATACTCAACAATTATGTTCTATTCAACAACAATTGTACATTTATCGTGTATCTCAATTACATACTGGTGATGTGAAACAAGGATTATTATTAGATCATGTTCATTACAAATCATTGAACGATGTGGCATTACCTATTGATACTTCCTGTACTGTAGAAAATGTTAGTTTGAATGAACAATCAAAGGCAAATGTTGTTGTGGTTGATGTTTCTGATGGTGTTGCTCATTCAATTGATGAATTCTTACACCATGAACATGTTATTGTTCAAGGAGTGCCTAGTTTTATCAAGAAAAACAAACTTAAACAAGTTGCTGAACAAGTAAATGGATTATTTGAACATGACACAATTGAAAAGAGACAAGTTGAAGATTCAAATGGTGAAGAAATTGAACAAGACATTGAAGCTGATTTTAGACAAGCCGAAAAATTGGTCAATGAGGATACAGTTACTATTCAAGGTGTATTTAAAGATACTAGAGCTAGTAATGAAACTACATCTACAAAACAATCCAGTTTATTTACCAATTATCAATTCTTTACTCCTGGTATTTGGTCAGGTATAATTGTATCCTTTTTCTTGTTGACTATTTTATATTTAGGAATAAACTGGTTAAATTCTTTAGAAGTTACTTATGCTTCTTTTGAAAAACAAGTTGATTATGATAAAAAGAATGAATAGACCCCTATTCTAATATACATAAGGAATGATTTTATAAGGAACCAATTTCTCATACTTTTCCCAATCTTTACCATATTTCCCTCTACATTTTGCTTCATCTCTAATTTGTCGATGCAATAACAAAGTTCCAAAATAAATCACATAGAAATATGTTAATGGAGTTTGGAAACCTGTAGGTAAACACCAAGACCAACCAATTAACCAGTCACCAAAATAATTTATATGTTGAGATAATCCCCACCAACCATCAATAAGTAATTTAGATCCAGTTTTCGTAGGAATAGATTTTAAATGATTTAATTTACCCAGTCTAAAATCGGATTTTTGCTTATTGGCACTTCTAAAGATATAAAAACCAATAATTTTAACTGCTAATATCAACCCTAATTTAATCCACCCCAATTCAAGCTCATTTCCTGGACAACTTAAATATCTTGATTGTAAAGAATAAGCCCAAGGAACCCAAGCCAAGTCTCCAAAACTCAACATAAACCCAAAACCATCGGTAGTTATATCAATCATAGTAAGTAATCCTGTTTCATTCAATACCCCATCAAAGATATAAAATGCTTGTAGTAAATTAACCAAAACTAAAGAATCAGTAACTTTACCTAATTGATGATATTGTTGATGTATACAAGATAAATTTATAACCAACCACAACAACATACCTGGTCTTAATTCACAAAATAATTTAATATCCCATGTAGATATTCTGGGGTTTAATTCCCGACCAATAAACCAATCATAAATGGGATTACCTGTGTTTCCATTAACAGAAAGAATTCTCTCGTTGGTACCTTTTCCATTTGGTTTACTTAAGGGAATGAATGCACAAATATATACGAAAACTGCTAATAAGAACGAGAATATAGTGGTGACAATAGTTAATTCCAATTGATTATCATAAACAAATTGTAATTCAGGTAAATAAAATCCTTCAACTTGAAATGTACGAGCAATCAATACAGCAACAAACACAGATGATACAGCAGGACCATTAATTTTATAGTTCAATTTCAGTCCATCACGTAATTCAACACCTTGAACCATAGTACCAGGAAGAATGAAATCAAGTACAACCAATATGGAAAACCATGCAAGATAAGCTAACCAACATTGTTTCTTGAAACATAATTCAAACCAACCTTGAGTTTTTTGGGGAAGTTGAGCAATTACTGAATTTATATCGAGGTTAATTCCTTGAATTGAATAAGTTGAATTGGTGATTAATGCAAAGAAGGTAATAAGAGTAGGAAGACCAAGAGTTATTCCTATTGCTCCTGGTAATCCTGAAAACTCGCGATGGGTAGTATATGGGTTTAATTGGGACATTGTGTTGTTGTCTCCGGTGTTATGTAAGAAAGAAGTCCTTTGTGTTTATATATTTCGGGCTTGGTGTTAAACGATCGTTTGTATGAAAGTTTTTTTTCATTTGCTCGTAAAAAAAAATACAAACGGTTGCATTTCTTGAGTGTGGTGAAAATTTGCAGTAAAAGTGATGTAAGTCAAGAGGGGGTCTTCACGAGATTTTTAAAAATAGTATATCAATAAAGTAAAATTGTGTTTTTTCAAGCATAACTTTGAAACTGAAGTGAAATTTTGTTATGCTGGATATGTAATAAAAGGAGATGAGTACGCGGAACTCTTCCAATTTACCATAGAATTGTTTTATTCTTGTACTATCCAACTGAGGAAATACATTAAAGCAAAGAATTAAAGTTCAAGCGATATTATCCCAAACACCCAACCATGTCTACTTGTTGTTGTATATTTTTGATATTAATTTTAATAGTGGTGTTGCTTTAGCCTGTAAAGGAACAATTGGAACAGATCCAAACATTGGCAAAGGTTGTCACATTACCAGAATATTGTTATTAGAGTATATAGAATTAATGTCGTTGTTAAAATGTACATTTGATTTGGAGTATGAAAGGAAATTATCATATGCCCTTTATTGGACTTAGCCATTTCTAAAAGTAGACAATTCTAGAAATTCTGTCTAAATGTAAAAGAGACGAGCAAACCTTACGTAAACTTAAACAGGAAATTAACCTTTCGTAATTTCATTTCTCCAATTTCACCACTTTCCACTATTAGTGACCTTGCAACGGTTAGCCTGGTATGCTTTCTTCAATCCATGGTGTGTTTTATGGGAGACGAGTGGTACGCATAAATTACTAATTTTAACTTTGTAAAACATACACAAGGTTTTATGATGATTGCATAAATCTTGCATTAAAGTTGAATTAATTTCTGACAATTTAAGAATGGAGTGAGAATTGCGAAATAATTCCAAAAATTCTATTGCGAAAAAGAAATGAAAATATTCAAGGTACACATGGTTCTTAGGAAATCTCCCAGTTACTCCAATGCAACCTGAACCAGTAAAATTTCTAGCCTTGCCATACAATTTAGAGTTTAGTTGTTTTTTTGTTCATCCCTGCAATCAAACTCAGTTAGGCGCCTAAAAAATAAATTATTCTTTTTTCCTAAAAGGGTTAAATTGTATGCATAAACACACGTCAATTCTTTAATTAATTACATTTATTTTTTTTATTTTCTGGTCAAAAGCTGGACAAAATGATTTGTGGAAAAAAAGATTTTTTTTTCACTTATATGTCCCATCATCTTGAACCGTGTTGCATAACACACATGTAGGCGAATTTCTTCAAAGAGTGGAATGATCTTTTTGCGGGGCAGGCATACAAAAACTCTTGTTTTGTTTGGAATTGCGTTATTATTTTCCTCTACTCGAGATTTTTCAATTACCGTTGTGACTAACAACACAGATCATTTCTTTGTTTAGTTTTCGTCGTTACATTTCAATTTCACATCTCTTGGAATTGATCTTTGAGTCACCATTAATCATCTAGCAAAGGGGGATGTTTGAGGGGGCAGAGGCGGGCATGTACTTTGGAGAATTTGATTTAGAGTTTAATTATGAAATTTCAGGTCTAAACGAAAGGGAAAGTACACAACCAAGAAAAAAACAGCAACCTTATAACTTTTAAGGTTTTTCATTGACAAATATTGGTCCTGGTTGAGACTAATTCAGGTTATTGATAGGCTTGGTGCCAAAAAAAAACAAGCACTTGTGCCACACTTGTCAGAACCCAGAAACAAGGTTTTAAATTAAGCGCTTCCTTTTTAGTGTATAATCTGAACAGCCAAGTTCAAATGAGACTTGTTGGGACATAGTTGTAGGTTGGAATTCTTTACAAGAGCATACAATCGGGTTATGATTTCGTTTAAAATGAAGCCAGATTTTGCTCGCATAAATACGCCCCAAAAAACCCAAAGAAAAGATAAGATCACCAGGTTTCCTGCCTTTTTCCACCACAATTTATAATTGGTTAATAATTATTAATTGTTCACTTTTTTTTTTTTGGTTTTTTTTTTTTGAACAATCAACTCCATTGTAAGAGCGTTAAATGTTTCAATAAATTAACCAAGGCACACATGCCAATCTGCTCTTGACATTGTTAGGCTAGACAATCAAGAGGCCTTTAAAAAAATTTTATCCCCCTTTTCAATATTAACCCAGTCAAAATCCTTGAACATTTAAGAAAAATTTCCAAAATAGAACATATAAACAAAAAGAGTCGTCCCCGATTTTTCTTTTTTTTTTTTTTTTTTTTTTTTTTGGAAGTGACCTTTTTATTTCTTTTCCTTATAGCACTAACCAACAACTGGGTTTTGTACAAATAGATAACCCCCTCCTACAAAAAAAAAAAGAGAGATCCTTCTAATCATCCTCCTTTCTCGGTTTGTTGCACTACTACCACCACCTTGTACACGCTCGTTCCTTACTACCTAGACACCTACTTAACCTGTGTGGCATTCAAGAGCTTATTTTCATTCCCTTCAGAAAAACCCCTACATTTCAAGAGTGGATTATTAACTGTCCTATCTATTGGCATCATTCATCTGAAGCATTATTTTTTTTAATTTTTTTAGTTGCATATTTCATTTTGTATTTTCCCATCTTTCATCCATTTTATACTGATTCCAGTAGCTGGCTTTATTGGAATCTCAGAGATTTTATTAATCAAGTGTTCATTTTCATCATTTACCAAACCTTATTCTTGGGCTTTTCCCAGTTAGTTCATGCAATCACAAGTCGTAACCATTGACAATCGTCGATTAGATCAAGCGTATCATCCAGCAATAGCATACAATTACGCTGCACCAACTATGCCCAACAACAACATTTCTATGCCTTCACCTTCCCACAAACATAATGTTAGTCCTAATGATCAAGTTTTGGCAACGCCTCAATTGAAAAAGAAACGAGGACGTCCACCAAAGCCGGATTCATTGACAAATAGAATTACCACAACATTGAATATTAACATCAATACATCTCCATTGACAAGTAGTCCCACTGCTGAGTCCAATTCTAATCTGATTGTCAAACAAGGTGCTCCTGATTTTTATACCCCATTAATGAGAGTTTCTCCTAGTGCTAGATGTTCCACTAGAAGAAAGCGCAAGAATTCAACATCGTCTTCACTTGCTGCGTCTCCTGCTCTTGCTAAGAGATCCAAAACTACTGGTGATATTGCTAGTAGTTTAATCACTCCTTCGTCATCAGCAATGGTTTCCGAAATGGAACTGTCTTCACCTTTTCCTACAATTAATTCTAAGGTTATGGAGAATATTTCTATGATTACTCAGAATGGAGTGACATATTATAATACACCACCTTCTTCCACTATCAAAAGTGAATATTCTAATTATTTGACATCTTCTGGTACGCAATTGGGAGGTCTGATTATGTATGGACAAAGTAGTCATAGTAGTGTAAGTTCAAGTTCATCCGAAGTCAGTTTGAAACAACCTACACCGCCATCTTCTAATTTATTACCTGCTGTTACGTTAACTGGTCAAGCGGCAAAGGAAGCAGAACAATCTCGTAAAAAGGATCCAGAATCTAAAGATTTTCTGTTGAAGTTGACGATTGATGATCTGGGTAAGGCTGTTTTGTCTAATGATTTTTTTAACTCATTAGGAAAAGAAAATGTTCCAATTAAGAAAGAGCAAGAAGAAGTTATATCTGAAGAAACTGCCCCAACTAAAATTGTTCGTTCGAATTCCGTGATTGGAATTGAAACCACAGAACAACCCGAACAGTCCAAACAAGAAGAACAACAGCAAGAAGAAGAAGAAGAAGAAGAAACTCAAACCAACACTACAACAGTCCCCGTTGCTATTCCGTTGAGAAGATATAATTCCGATTTGACAGGATTTTCAGCTTCTACCTTGATGCAAAACCAATCTCTTTCATCCATAACTGAGAATTCAATTATTCCTCAAACTCCCAAGGAAACTTATTTCTCCTCATCAAATCTTGGAACTGGGTTAACACCAATTTTCAATTTAACTCCTCAATTCAACTCATTAATGTATTCCATGATGAACATCAATTCTCCCAAAAGGGGAATTGGTGCTGCAGGTAATAATTTAATCAACTCTGATTTCTTTGCTAGTCAACAACAAGAACAAAAACTGCAATTGGATGGTCTTGAAGATGAAGCTAGACTTGAAACTAGTACGGTAACTATGAACGAGTTAATGGGACAAAATGAAGCCAAGGATACGAGAATTGTTAATGAGAACATACCCCCTCAGACTTCAGGTTGGTCTTCTTCCGAAGATTCTGGTGATGCTAGGTTGGCATTAAAAAAGGTTATGCATGTTAAAAGACGATAACTAGTTTCTTATATTTTCTCTATACACACAGTGGGTTTTCTTGTTTTTGTTACGTATGCTTTTTTTATTCTTACTCTTTTCGATATTAGTTTTAAAACGTTTTTATATTTAAATATTATTACAATTTTTGCAACTTGTGTAAATATAGTCATGATTGAGTAAGTATCAGCACAGAGAAATGGAGAAATTTTTTCACAACAATTGTGCACTCGCACGACCATTTTGAAAAATTTCTCATTTTCTCTTCGCTAGGTATATAAAAAATTTTTTTTTTCACAACTACATTTGGTCTTTTTCCCTTTCCTCTTCAGTTGTTAATAACATACAGAGATGTCTCACAGAAAATACGAAGCTCCACGTCACGGTTCCTTAGGTTTCTTACCAAGAAAGAGAGCCTCTTCTCAAAGAGGTAAAGTTAAGTCCTTCCCAAAGGATGTTAAGTCCAAGCCAGTTGCTTTAACTGCTTTCTTAGGTTACAAGGCTGGTATGACCACCATTGTTAGAGACTTAGACCGTCCAGGTTCCAAGATGCACAAGAGAGAAGTTGTCGAAGCTGCTACCGTTGTTGACACTCCACCAATGGTTGTTGTTGGTGTTGTTGGTTACGTTGAAACCCCAAGAGGTTTAAGATCCTTGACCACCGTTTGGGCTGAACACTTGTCTGAAGAAGTTAGAAGAAGATTCTACAAGAACTGGTTCAAGTCTAAGAAGAAGGCTTTCACCAAGTACTCTACCAAGTATGCTGGTGATGCTAAGCAAATTGAAACTGAATTAGCTAGAATTAAGAAGTACGCTTCTGTTGTTAGAGTTTTAGCTCATACTCAAATCAAGAAGACCCCATTGGCTCAAAAGAAGGCTCACTTAGCTGAAATCCAAATCAACGGTGGTTCTGTCTCTGACAAGGTTGACTGGGCTAGAGAACACTTTGAAAAGGAAGTTTCTGTTTCTTCTGTTTTCGAACAAAATGAAATGATTGATGTTATTGCTGTCACCAAGGGTCACGGTTTCGAAGGTGTTACCCACAGATGGGGTACCAAGAAATTACCAAGAAAGACCCATAGAGGTTTAAGAAAGGTTGCTTGTATTGGTGCTTGGCATCCAGCTAACGTTAACTGGACTGTTGCCAGAGCTGGTCAAAACGGTTACCACCACAGAACCTCTATTAACCACAAGGTTTACAGAGTTGGTTCCGGTGCTGATGAATCCAATGGTGCTACTGAATTCGACAGAACCAACAAGACCATTAACCCAATGGGTGGTTTCGTTAGATACGGTAACGTTAAGAACGATTTCGTCTTATTAAAGGGTTCAATCCCAGGTATCAAGAAGAGAGTTGTTACTTTAAGAAAGTCTTTGTATGTTGACACTTCTAGAAGAGCTTTAGAAAAGGTTGACTTGAAATGGATTGACACTGCTTCTAGATTCGGTAAGGGTAGATTCCAAACCCCAGCTGAAAAGCACGCTTTCTTGGGTACCTTAAAGAAGGATTTACAAAACTAATTGTGTGAGTCTTTCTAGTCACAAGTAAAAAGCTGGAAGTTCTCTTTGTATAATTGTTTAGCATTTTGAATATTATATTGAGCTTCAAAATTGTTGTGTAGATAGTTGTAGGTAATTTTCGCTGCATCGTCTTTGTGAATAGTGGGCGATTGACTTGTGTACAGGAAGTCCGTTCACTACCAAGTGTCATATCCTGCATCCAAGAACTTACACATCTGGTTAGAGCATGACCATCCTCAGTCGTCAGCTACCGGGATTGTGGGTATAAAATAGTGAAAAATTTTCACTTTCCCAAACCAGAATTTGTAAGAGAAGAAGGGGAGGATGTTTATATATCTTTTTATATTATATTTACATATTTTAAGTATCGTTCTAAGTCCAACAAATCGGGTAATCTCGCACTCCTTTATCATATCGAAAATAAGTGCGTCACGTGATACGAGAAAAAGATTCTTCTCATCTCTAAATTTTTCAAAGAAAGGTAATATCTGAATAACTACTTTGTTAATACTATAGATGTCCTCAGTTAGACAAGGGATTCCGCAAGTAAGGAATCCGACTTTACCTGCACAAACCACTCCAGAACAGAGATATTGGAGAAGTTATGTCAGCCCACAATTAATTAAAGAAAATCACCCAGTAAATTGCATAGATTTCAATCCCATCACCCCAAATGATTTTGCTATTACTTCTTCAACTAGGATCCAAATATTCTCTTCGAAAACCAGACAAGTAATCAAGACATTCTCAAGATTCAAGGATATTGTATATTCCGGAAATTATAGATATGATGGGAAATTACTCGTTGCAGCAGATGCAACTGGGTTGGTTTCTATATATGATAGTTATCAACCTAGGAACTTGTTGGTTAGTTTACATCCAAGTTCTCATCCTACCCATGTTGCTAAATTTCATCCAACCATAGGAAATCAATTAATCACTGGTTCTGACGATAGGATATTAAGACTTTATGATATATCACAAACGACAAAGGGTCCAATTGTGGAATTTGATGGATCTCATCATTCAGATTATATTAGAAGTGCTAATTTTATTCCTGGTAACCCAAACTTAATAGCTACAGGGTGTTATGATGGTATTGTTAGACTTTTCGATACAAGAAACTCATCACATCAAGTTGTATCTCAATTTAATCAACATAATCCTATAGAAGATGTTCTCGCATTATCTTCCACTACATTAGTAAGTGCTGGTGGTCCTCAAGTCAGAATTTGGGATTTGACAAGAGGTGCACAAATTCATGAATTAAATAACTTTACAAAAACTGCAACTTGTTTACATAATACTGGTGATATAGGACTTTTGGTAGGGTCATTAGATGGTCATGTTAAGATTTTTGATTATACCTCCTCCAACTGGGATGTTAAATTTGGCTGGAAATTCGGTAGTGGTGGTGTTTTAAGTTGTGGTGTTTCACCTGCTTCCAATGATCATAAACATTTTGTTGCAGGGTTAACTTCAGGGTTGATTTCCATACGTACAAAAAAGACTGAACCAAGAGTGAAACAAGGTGTTAAGCAGGAAAAGTCTGCTGCATATGCGAGAATGATGAAGGGGAGAGATTATGCTGGTGAAGAAGAACATCGTATTATTCAATCTAGTGCTTCTCAACTGAAGAAATTAAAACAATTTGAAAAACATTTGAATGCTTTCAGATGGGCCGAAGCTTTAGATAGTGCATTTGCTCCGGGATTACCTAAGGAACAAACTGTGACTATTTTGAATGAATTAAAAAAGAGAGGGAAAGTAAGAATTTCTTTATATGGACGAGATGAGATTTCTTTATTACCAATTTTACAATGGTTTATTAAGAATTTGGAAGATGTTAGATCTTTTAGTTTACTTTGTGATTATATTGGTATCATATTGGAAATGTACGGTTCATTGATAGATAAGAGTGTTGTTTTAGAAGAATGTTTCTCTAATCTACTCAAGAGGATAAGTATTGAAATCAAGAAATGCAAAGAGGCCAATGAAATTAGTGGTATGTTGGAATTATTAACTGCATAGGTTTGAATATATATTACCATCTTCTTTTCTTTTTCTTCTTTTTAAGTTCCTTGGTTTTAGCTTCTTTTTGTTCTACAACACTGCGACAAAAGTCAGAGCAATACCATTTCACCTTTCCTGTAGTATATTTCATTGCTTCAACTCGATTTAATAAACCAACACATTTGAAGTGAAACCATTCTCCATTGGGACATGAATCTTCGTTATCACAAGCTATCATGTCACCAGATGATGTTTGTTTACAGAAGCAGTAGATGTTGGTGTCTTCTGGCTCGTCTATTGGTTCAAGTTCAGGTTCAGGTTCAGCCTTGAGCTTCTTGTTTTCTAATTTAGTTGGAGGTCGCGGTTTCACCGGTTTCGTCTTTACCGGCTTTACAACTCTTGTAACAGATTTTTGGATTGGCTTTTTGACTAGTTTAGTTTGTCTCTGTAAACTTTTCGGTATTTTCAATAACAATTTCAACCCCGTCTTTTGTGGGGCCTGACTGGCTTTTCTTCGTTCTTGTTCTTCTATTGCTTCTCTTTTTGATGTTAAGGGATGCTTAGAATAGTGGTCTTTTAATTGGCGCCGCAATTGTTCACTTGAATGATCATGTAAACTGACCTTCGACTTGTTAATACTTTCCAACTGATTTAATTCAAATTTTAGATTAATTCTGTGTGTTTCAAGTTGGTTATTCAAAGCTTGTGCTTCCAGAACCGATTCGCTGGACAATGTTGTAATACACAGTTTCAAATGTATCAATTTTTCAATATCTTGTTGAGTTATATGTCCAGTTGAATAATACTGCTTTAATATGTTATCTATTTCATGTTTTCTTGAATCTATCTTAATATTACATGCTTGTATAAGCCACGTAGATCGAATAATATCACATGGCAAATGATCTACAGTAGATATAAAAGCACTCGTTAAGGAATGAGATGGAAAAGTATCGTTGTCCATATTCCGTGATTTTACCTGGCAACTAAAGTAAACAAATCAATGTTTAAACTTTTTGTATCACGATGATGTAATTTACACATAAAAGCGTATTATTGAGTATATGCGAGAAAATAATTCCAGTTTTTCGGGTTTAGTTTTTGCAACAATTTCCTTACCAATGAAAAGGTTGTTATTGGTCAAACTTTATTCGGTATGCAAATATAGAATGCTTAACTGAACCGAAACATTAGAAGAATAAGCGAGTAATTAAAAAGCCATTATATTACGAACATGCATTTGTTCCGATGATCGGCCAACTCACGAGATAAACATGAAGCACAAAGTCAATACTTTCTTTGATCGATTGCTGTTGCTGTTTTGATTGTAAATGTAAGCATCAAAAAGTCATTGGTTTACTAGTAACATATATCCACGGAATACATCCGGAAATATCCTTTCATCACTTCTAAAAATGAGGCGGATATTGCTCAGATTCTTCCTTTGTTTCTAGACAAATAAGTTTTTTTCTTGGCATTGGATTCTCAATTGAGACTTTTCAAATTTGGTATAAAATATATAAAATAACCGAGGTGCACATTTAACATCCAACTTATAAAGTCAATTCCTGACTCCAAACAATGATATGTCTACATGCGGCATTACTATTAGGCGAAGAGGCAGGTTTTTCCAGAATTTTCAATGACCCTTTGGGAATATCGTTTAGATTGATCAGATTAATATCTCGTTATCATTTAAGTTTCAACACCAAATGAGCAAATATACTTATCTGATCATCGGCAACATTGTAAACAAAACTATACTTTTTAATTAGTTTCATTATACGGCGTTTCCGAGTCCGGAAGTTTAAGATGTTAACTTCATTGGCTTGAAAGGGCCGACCCAGCTTTTTTTTGGAACAATCCTTCATTTTAGTTTTCGTGCACTTTCATAATGAAATGCTCATGATCATTTTTGTTCTTTCTTTTTTACCCCAATCATATGTATGACATCGCCTTCAGTTTATAATTGGTTCTTTTCCGATTTTAGGGATAGTTTCTATCCCTTTGAACCATGATAGATATCAGATGATTCTATTCTCAAGTTGTCTATAAATAACTGCCAAATCTTCCCTTCATGCTTCATGAGAGAGTATGTACTATACTAATCTAAAAGATCTTTACATTCAAAATAATCATGACAAACATACTTCCACGAGAAGACACATGTCTTCAAGGTAACCATTTTAATGGTGAACATCTTATGGCAAGAATTACTGCTGTTCCTGTGGTGCTTGCTTTATCCGCCTTTGGTTCATTCTTCCCCTTGGTTGCTTTATATTCCCTGAGATTTCATTTACCCGATTGGCTTTTCTTTATCACCAAGAATTTCGGCAGTGGTATTATTATTGCTACTGGGTTTATTCATCTTTTGGCTGAAGCACTGGAAGCTCTTACCAATCCTTGCCTAGGGGGAGCTTTCGCTGAATACCCCTTTAGTGAAGGTATTGCCTTGCTGGCAGTATTTGTATTCTTTTTCTTTGACATGCTTGCTAACAAGAAAATCCATCAGAAAGTTTTAGCTGAAAATGAGGACTGTTGTGAACTTGCTAGGCAACAACGAGAAGATTCTATAGAGGATGCCGACTCAACAGAAGATAAGGAAAGTTCAGTTGGCAATGAAACCACTACTGTTGAAAAGGTCAAGGATAATGAAAAATTATACCAACAAATTTTAAATTGTATTGTTTTAGAATGTGGTATTGTACTTCATTCGGTATTTGTAGGATTATCCTTGGCTATTGCTGGTGATGAATTTATATCATTATACATTGCTATATGTTTCCATCAATTCTTTGAAGGATTGGGGTTGGGAACAAGATTTGCTACTACTCCCTGGCCCAAGGGAAAGAAATATGTTCCTTGGCTTATGTCATTTATTTATAGTTTAACCACACCTTCAGCTGTTGCTATTGGTATTGGCGTGAGAAAAACTTATCCTGCCGGTTCAAGAACTGCCTTGATTGTAACAGGTACTTTTGATGCTGCCTGTGCTGGTGTTCTTATTTATAATAGTATTGCTGACTTAATGGCCTATGATTTCATATATTCTTCAGAATTTAAAGACAAACCTACAAAGACATATTTGTGGGCTTATTTCTGGCTTGCTTTGGGTGCTTTTGCAATGGCATTTATTGGTAAGTGGGCATAGTTTTTATGTATTACAATAATATAATGTTTTATTTATAGTTTGGGAAAAGAGATGTGCCGTATTACTTTTTTTGCAACCACTCTTGCAATTTCAGTTTCTCTGTGTTATTCCCTATATACAAGATCTATTTACAGAACACATCTAAACATATTTAAATAATAAATCATTCTCGATATAGTCAACTCGTGATATTTGTAACCTGCTTGAACATACTTCTCCATTCTTCCCTATGATTCCCTTTTCATAATCCTTCATAAACAGCTCGGAAACTTCGAGATGAGCCCGAATATTTGGGAACTTCTTGCAAGTAACAGAAACAATGGCATCTTTTCTGGGTGCGACATTCAACACCAAGGAAAACTCTATCGGATTCTCAATTCTCCCTTCTTGGAATAACCTATGATATTCACGAAGGAAAACACCAGTCCAGAAATTATTCGACCAGGTTATAGGTCCCTTGTTATGCACAATTTTAGAATTCACTAAATTGACGATATTGTTAAGATTTCCATCTTTGATATGTGATTCATTTCTTCCAAGAAAATAATCTTGGAATTTCCATTGGTTAATTAAATCAACGAATCTTCTCAAAGGAGAAGTAATCGTGGTATAAGAACCAAGACCAATAAGAGCATGGTTGCTATGAGAAGCGGAGTATCTGGCAGCCCTAATAAAACTAGGAAAATCAAAATCATTCGTTGAAATTGGTCCTTCCTTTGTTAATTGGTCAAATTGTTGTTTAAGTGCATCGGGAAGATGAAAATCAAATGCTCGATAAAGAATCTTGATGTTCCTTTCGAGAGCTATTGCCCCAGTTAAATAATTTGCATAAACCATACATTCAGTTACCAAACTTTCCGCAGTATTACGTTTCACTGGTTCTAACAAAAGTGATTGATTTGAATTTCTCAATTTAATTTCTTTACCAGAATTGTGTTCAACTAAAGAAGTTTGAGAAGTAATTTCCTCTTGTTTGGAAACATGAATACTCTCATTGTTCATCAGCAGTTCAAATGGTATATTTTCTGTTCTTATTTTCTTGAGAATATTTGAGATTTGAAATAATTTAAACAAATTATTATAATCGGAATCAGACTTGAACAATTCTGATCTATTCTCGCTTCCTAATAGTTCACTAACTTTGTCGTAAGTAAACCCTTTACGGAAATTCCTCAAGGTATAATACTTGATATCTTTAGTAGCTTCAATTTGTGACATAATGTTGCTCGAAAATGTAGAGTCAATATTAAATTCAGGATTAGTTAATCTTTGTTTAAAAAAATCATCAAGTGACTCCTTATTTAATTTATATTGTATACTGAATGCTCGGGTGTCTTTAGTATCAATACCTAATCCACATAACTCAGAAATAATTGGTGGGAACATCAATAAAGCAGTTTCAGGAAAGTACTTAGTTGTCGTTCTATCAAAAGCAATCGAACTAAGAGTAGAATTGGGTTTAATATAGGAACTTGGTTCAGCAATGTGGACCGAAATCACATAGCTATCACCTTCCTCGTGAATTGAAATACCATCATCAACTTCATGGGCAGTCTCACTATCAATACAATAAACAGCGACATCTCTAAGATCTATTCGTAAACTCTCCATGGGGTCTGAATCAAATAAATCATTTACATATGCTCCAACTTGATTGACTGCAGGCGTGTCTAAGTTCAGTAACGGCTGTTGATCAAGTTGATCAATATCATTGTAAATAGAGGCTGTCATATTGTCACCAATACAATCATAATATGATTGAGATAAATCATTAAGGTATGAAGTTTTCTCATAGGGCCAACTACTTGACTTGGACCACTTGAATGGATTGACTATAGAATCGGTATTTTCGAGGTCCATTAATAATTCATACGCCCTTGTTCTGGAGTAATCATTAACGTAGTTTGATTCATCCAGGTTGGGTAAATATTTTTCAATTCCTCGTAAAACATACACCAACATGGTTTCTACTGCAGGATCATTTTCAAATTTTCGGTTTACAAAATCTTTCAACATTCCAATGATAACATTATAAAGTTCTGGCTGGTTAGTGGGGTTATTACCACATAATCTATCTGCGCAATATTGCGAAAATTCATCAACTCCACCTTCATTTTTTAAGTAATTTATCACTTTTTCAATGTAAGTAACATCAGAAACTGGTAGGATCGTGACTCTTGTTACACAATCATTTGAACTCATGTGTTCTAAATTCCAAAGTCGAGATTGTTTTCTCAACACAAATAGTACTGCCAAATATGTGGTAGCACTATAATCGAAATCTTCATAGTTTTCAACAAAATCTAACGACAAACCAAGTCGGGAATTTCCCACTTTTTTAACCTCATCATATGCTTGTGGGTGTTGCAAACGATGTAATAATTCAAATATACTAACTGTACGTGGTACGTTCAAATTACCCTCATGATCATATTGTAACGTTCTGTGTAACTTTTCCAACTTTCGGTTGACTTCACCAACCTTTTTAAATGCATCAATACCTAATTTGGACAATGCTTCGGCATAAGTTGTTCGAGCCAAAAGAGGAACAATATAGGTATTAATTTCTGTATCCTTAAGTAATTGGGATGCTGCTTGTGCTACGATAAAATCGGTTTGGTCAATCAATTCTGGTTCTAACAGTTGATCAGTCTCTTCTTTATTTTCTTTGATCTTTGTATTAACAGCAAGTTTATCTGCCATTCCAATAGGTGCAATTCCTTCAATCTTTTCTTCTAAAAACACACATTTTTGTAAATATTCGTGGAATTCTTGAGGAATTACCCCAGGAACTCGGGTATGTATCATATTATAATGGCCAAACACAAGCTCACCTCTGGCATCCATAAAAGTATACGATCCTGTTTGGATACTTTTGGGACCTGAAACTATTATATACAAGCGTGAATCTTGGAAGATAGTTACAATATCTCCCACCTTTGGCATTTCCGTAATCGACGAACCGTTAACTTTGGCATTACTTATATATTGCGACAATTTCTCAGCAACTTCTTTTGATTCAATATCGGGAATCACATTTCGCTTCCATTTAATAGAAGAATTTTTAAATCGATGCCTAGATCTCTCATCAAATGATGTCGTTATTTCTTTTAGAAGATCCTTTGAAGGTTTCACAAGATTAATCGTACTAGTTGGATCAACGTATTTTCCTAAAAATTTAACGGTTTTTTCTTTAATAAGTTGCAGAGTCAAATCCGCAGCCTCAATAGTAGTTCGCTTTGGTTGGGAATCATTTGTAGTCTTTCTGTCAGAACCAAATATACTAGTAAGTCTTGAGGTGAATTGGCCTTGTTTTTTGTGAATTGGTTTTGATATGTGGAAATTTCGTATTATTTGAACATCCAAAGACTTCCAGGAGTATATAGAGATCCTAGACAGTTTTGCTACTCTTAACATCTTTTCTAGAGTAAATACAAGGATTTTGCACTATTAACAGTGAGATGAGTAGACAATGTCGTAAAAAAAATGATTTGGAAAAAAAAAATCCATACACCAATATAGTCTCCATTGTTTTTAGGACGCGTGCGACATTGAAAAACATAAACAAAACTTGAAATCATTTTACAACTCTTCCACCAAATACACACAAATGAAGGTAGAAGAACTCATAATAGATGGGTTCAAATCCTATGCTTCACGTACAGTAATATCTGGATGGGATGCTCAATTTAATGCAATCACTGGTTTGAATGGTTCAGGAAAATCCAACATTTTAGATGCTATTTGTTTTGTTTTAGGTATTGCATCCATGGCCACTGTTAGAGCTTCTAATTTACAAGATTTGATATATAAAAGAGGACAAGCTGGTGTTACTAAAGCTAGTGTGACAATTGTTTTTGATAATAGTGAAGTTTCCAAATCTCCTATTGGATTTGAAACTTGTGCTACTATAAGTGTTACCAGACAGATTATTTTAGGAGGAAGTTCAAAATATTTGATTAATGGTCACAAAGCTCAACAGCAGACAGTTTTAAACTTGTTTCAATCAGTTCAGTTGAATATTAATAATCCTAATTTCTTAATTATGCAAGGGAAAATTACCAAAGTTTTGAATATGAAGCCTCAAGAAATATTATCATTGATTGAAGAAGCTGCTGGTACAAGAACTTTTGAAGAGAGAAAGGATAAAGCTCAAAAGACCATGGCTAAAAAGGAAGCGAAATTAGTTGAAATACGAAGTTTGTTAAAAGAAGAAATTGATCCAAAATTGGAGAAATTAAGAAATGAAAAAAGAAATTATCTTGAATTTCAACAAACTCAAACTGATTTAGAGAAATTAGCTCGAGTTGTAGCTGCGTATGATTATACAAACTTGTCTCAAAATTTTACTAATCATGCTAATTTCTTGAGTCAGCATGAAACTAAAATGAATGATCTCCGTCTTGAAATAGATAAATTAAATAATGAAATTGAAAATTTGAATGATGATTTGAATCAAGTCAAGGCTAAAAAGCAAGCTGAGCTTCAAAATGATAGTAAATTAAAAGAGTTGGAACATTTGGAAAATCAACTTTCTAATGAAATTGCTAGATTGAATACCACCAAGGATATAACTATAGATAATTTTAAAGAAGAACAGAAAAAGAAATCGAGATTGGAAGTTCAATTACGTGAATTGGATGTAAATTTAAAAAATAATGAGGATATATATAACAATCATGAACTTGAGTATAATAAATCCAATCAAGAATTGAATCAGTTAAAGGAAGATCTTAATAAAAAGGAGGAGTTATTGTCTAGTTTATCAACAGGGATGTCTTCTAAAGGTAATGTTAGTACCGGTTATTCATCACAATTGAATGAAGCCAAAGAAAACTTGAATACTTCAGAAACATTTATTAAAACATCTAGATTGAAAATTTCACATCTCAACAACCAAATCAGCAGTGATAAAGTCAAACTAGATAAAGCTCGAGAAGAAAATAATGTTCTTCTTTCGGACATTGAAAATTATCGAACAGTCATTACCGACAAACAACTTGAACTCGACAAGAAATTGGGGTTTGATCCTGCAAGAATTACTCAGTTACGAAATCAAGAATCTAATTTGGTAAGTCAACAAAACCGATTAAACAATGAATTAAATTATATTCGACGCGAAATTGGTAATATTGATTTCCAATATAGTCGACCTTCCCCTGATTTCAATGATAATTTGGTTCGTGGTATTGTTGCTCGATTATTCAATTTACTGGAAGGATCTGATGATAAAGCTGTGGCGTTGCAAGTGTGTGCTGGAGGAAGATTATATAATGTTGTTGTGGATACCAGTGATATAGCGTCTCAGCTTTTAGAACGAGGACAATTAAAGAGAAGAATTACCATTATTCCCTTAGATAAGATCAGTACCCGTTCAATCAACAAGGATGTTATTGAATATGCCAAACAAATCGCTCCTGGGAAAGTAGAACTTGCTTTGAATTTAATTGAATTTGAAAATGATTTACTTAAAGCTATGGAGTATGTTTTTGGAACGACGTTTATTTGTAATGATCCCAATACTGCCAAAATGATTACTTTTGATCCTAAAATTAGATCACGTTCAATTACATTGGAAGGTGATACATATGATCCTGAAGGTAATATCTCGGGTGGGTCTCGTAAAAATAATTCTTCTGTTTTAGTAAAGTTACAACAATTCAATAAAGTTGCTGCTAAACTAAAAGGAATTGACATGGAACTATCTGATACTAGAAAGGAATTATCACATATGGATTCATTATTAGGTGCCACTAAAACCTTACAAAATGAAATTAATCTTAAAAAACATGAATTGTCGTTGTTGGAAAGGAAATTAGAAAGTAATCCCTCAGCGTTAATTTTGAAACAAAATCAAGCTCATGAAGGTGAAATTGAAAAGTTGACGCAAGAGATTGAAAGTCATTTAGAGAAATGTGAACAATACAAACAAGAAATTGTTAGAATTGAGAAAGATATTAAGGAGTTCAATAGTGATAAGGGATCAAAAATAAATGACTTGAAACGAGAAACAACTGAGTTGAAAAAACAAGTGACTAGAAAAGAAAAGGAATTGGATGAATTAACTGAAAGATTCCAGGCAGTTCAAGTTGAAAGTGAACAACAAAAGACCGAAGTTGTAAGTATTAAGGAAGCACTTGAAACTTGTGATCAAGTAATTGAAGAATTGACCAACAAGAACAAACAAGAACAAGAAGATTCGGAAAAGTTGGCTAATAAATTATCCATAGTTAAGGCAGAATTGGAAGAAGTGAGAGCTGGATTATTAGGTTTAGACGATGAAATTAAAGAATTGACGAAACTATTAAAATCGAAAAATGACAATGTTAATAACAGTAGATTGGAAATGCAAAAGTTAAATCATGAGTTGGAAAAATCCAAGAATTTAACTACATCTTTAAAATCAAGATTGGATGAAATTATTAGTGAACATGAATGGGTTATGGATTCCAATATTTTAGGTAATTTGATTCAACAATATCCTGGGTTAAATGTCGAAGAAAGTAGGGAACAATTGAACGTATTAAAGGAAAAATTCACCAGTATGAAAAGAAAAGTAAATACTAATATCTTGAGTATGATTGATAATGTTGAAAAAAGAGAAGCATCCTTAAAGACTATGGTAAAGACGATTGAAAAGGACAAAAGTAAGATTGAACATACTATTGGTAAATTAAATGGTTATAAACGTGAGACATTAAATACCACGTATCAAAAAGTTTCGACTGATTTTGGTCAAATATTTTCTGATTTGTTGCCTGGCTCGTTTGCCAAATTAGTTCCAGTGAATATGATGGATGTCACTAAGGGTCTTGAAGTTAAAGTGAAATTAGGAGCAGTTTGGAAGGAAAGTTTGGTTGAATTATCTGGAGGTCAAAGATCATTAATTGCCCTTTCTTTAATTATGGCATTGTTACAATTTAAACCCGCTCCAATGTATATTTTGGATGAAGTGGATGCAGCATTGGATCTTTCCCATACCCAAAATATTGGACATTTAATTAAGACGAGATTTAAAGGATCTCAGTTTATTGTGGTTTCTTTGAAAGAAGGTATGTTTACAAATGCTAATCGTGTATTCAGAACAAGATTTCAAGATGGAACTTCGGTTGTTTCTGTTATGTAAGAGAATATTTATAGAGATTAATAGTTGCAAAAGTAAACAAGTGCAATCTTGCAACGGTTTTTATTTTATTTTTTTTGGTGATGGTGCTGGACCTGAGGCGGTATCCTGTTTCAGATGCGGTTCTATTGTTTTCGGGAATAGTTTCCACGAAGTTTCTACGCTTCTAGTATTCAAGAAAAATGCACCTTTACTTATATACTCTTCTATCTCTGCAAAAGAAAACCATTTGATGTTGTTCCACAATGTACTTTCTGTAACTTCTATATTGCTGTCCAACCAGCGTTTACTTTTACATGGATGTTGGCTTTAGATTATTTTCTAGAGATCCTTGTATTGTGTAAAATAACAATCTCAAACACAAGAAGAAAAAAAAATATTCAAGATCCACCTGCCACACACAACACACTTTATCATTTATTTTTTTTTTCATCAAATCTTTCACAAGGTATAGAACTTTGTAATATCTTTCAACAACTTTAGGTATCTAACACTTTTTCATATAAACCTGAAGAACTCTCTACATATACTCCTTCCTAGGAAATTCACCCTTTGCATATTAATACATTTTGTTTGATGATGTCTTCAAGTTCAATACTGGTTACACCTTACGACTACTATGACGATGATCGTGAAGGAAAATCGAAAATAGGAAGATCTAATTCACAAATTAGATTTGTTGTACACTATATTAAACATATAATCGTCACAGTGCTATTTTTAGCAATGCTACTAATAATGATATTTCGTCAATCATTTCAATTCAATAGTTCATATGTCCCTAATATATCACAGTTGGACAATGTACAATTTTACGATTTGGCAAATTATATGGGAAGTTCTAATGGGTGGCAATTGGATGAACGAGTTCTCTTTTGTGTACCACTAAGAGATGCTGCTGCCCATTTACCCATGTTCTTTGGTCATATGAAAAAACTCACTTATCCTCATGGTTTAATAGATTTGGCATTTTTAGTTAGTGATTCTTCTGATGATACTATGGGATCGTTAAGAAAACATTTATTAGAAATTCAAAATGATCCTGATCCCAATATGAGATTTGGAGAAATTGAAATATATGAAAAAGATTTTGGTCAAATTATTGGACAAGGGTTTTCTGATAGACATGGATTTGCTGCTCAGGGCCCCAGAAGAAAACTAATGGCCAGAGCAAGAAATTGGCTTTGGACAGTAGCTATAAAACCTTATCATTCCTTTGTATATTGGAGAGATGCTGATGTAGAAACTGTTCCTCCTACAATTGTGGAAGATTTAATGCATCATGATAAAGATGTAATTGTTCCTAATGTATGGCGTCCTTTACCTGATTGGTTAGGAAACCAACAACCTTATGATTTGAATTCTTGGCAAGAATCCGATGGTGGATTACAATTGGCAGATACTTTAGATGAAGATGCTTGTATCGTGGAAGGATATGTCGAATATCAAACTTGGAGACCTCATTTGGCATATTTACGAGATCCATATGGAGATCCTGAAACAGAAATGGAATTAGATGGGATTGGAGGTGTTAGTATTTTAACCAAGGCAAGAGTATTCCGTTCAGGTTCACATTTCCCAGCTTTTTCATTTGAAAAACATGCTGAAACTGAAGCATTTGGGAAATTGAGTAAGAGAATGGGTTATTCGGTTGTAGGATTACCTCATTATGTTATATGGCATATTTACGAACCATCACTGGATGATTTAAAACATATGGAATGGATGGCATTAGAAGAAGTAAGACAACAAGAAGAAGCCAAGATTAAAAAGGTGTATGATAAAGTGTGGAATAAAGCATTTTCCGATGTTCAAGATGAATGGAAAAAGGAAAGACAACAATATTTGAAAAACACGGATATGTCGAAATTGAGGAAGATACATGTTGATTGGCCTGGTGTTGATGATTGGAAAATAGATGAATCTCAAAAAGACAATAAGAAATTAGCTGATTTCAACCCATAATTTTTACATAGTATATGCATAGTAAGTTTTTTTTTTTGGTGGGGTATAGAGTTCACTGTATGGATGCAAAAAGTTTTAGCGATTCTGGACCATATGTAGCTACTCGCGTAGATGTTCTTAAAATCTCTAGAATGAGCGAGGGTACACCTAAATCAGGAAAATAACAAAGAGTCGCGTACACGTACCTGGTGGATTTAGTTATTCTTTGTATGTAGTAAAGTAGGGGTACGGTTTTAACAATAGTTTGTTGTTGTGTGAACCCATAATCAGGTTTAGTAATAGAATGTATCAAAACGCGTAAGTTACATCACAAGAACTAAAATGGAAAAATAGAAAAAAAACTGTAACTACAATGAAAAGCCGTGACAAACTGAGTGAAAAAAAGCGAGAAGAAACAAAAACAAAAAAAATGTGAGGACAATAAATGTCTGTTATCAATGGGTTAACTTCCCCCCTTTCGGTAAAAAAAAATAAGCTTTGCGTTTTCTCCAAGTGTTTGTATATGAAAAATTCACAGGCTAACTTAGTTACATTCCTTAGCAATCTCACAAAACTTATTTTTAGCTTGGCAGAGAAATTGTGGGGAGTGGTTCCACATTTTAACCCTATCCTCGTAACTAGTCAAAAGTGTTAAAAAAAAACTCTTGGGCTTGTTTGACTAACAATAGAAGTATTATTTTTCCAGTAGGAAAAAAAAATTTTTTCATTTGTCCGAATTTAACAATATGAATCGCCACATCCGAAGTGGCAAGTGAGATAAAAATGTAAATTTCTTTTTTTTACCTGATTTTGACGTATTAAAAAATATTGTTCTATTTTTGTTTTGTGCAGGGTAAGGAAACAATAAGAAATCCACGACTTCTAATTAGTTCTGTGAACGAATTGAATCTAAATCATCCAACGTGTTCAGAAAAACGTTTATGTGCCCTCAATTGGCCCCTCGTTTCCTGATTTGGTCAGCGTAGAAGTATTTCTTACAAAGGGAAAACTAAGAGGTTTAATATGTAGTAAAAATTAACCCTTGCTATCTCCACTTTCCTCAGAAATGTACATATCTCAAAACTTCCTCGTAGTTGCTGGGGACAGTTTTCCTCAAAAAAAAAACCTCAACCTTCATATACGAGTTTCTTAATATTATCTTGTAGTAAGGGGTTGTCAAGATGTCAATGTTACACATGAGATACTACATAGTAATAGAGACACAAGAAACAGAATCCAATTCAACAATAAAGATTCTACAATTGTGATGAAACAGGAATTGAGTTAGTTTATGTAGTCTAAATTTCTTCCATTGATAGTCTAAATCTAAACGGTCCTGGTTCGAATTTGATAAATCTAGACCAGTGATTGGCAAGGGATGAAATTTTGTTGCTCTATCAAAAAAAAGGTAAATACCAGTATTTTGTGAATCAATTATTTTTTTCTCGAGATCCCTGTCAGATCTGTTTTGCAGGTTCTTATTTTTTTAAACCCAAAAAAAGACCGCAAAACCCACATAAACTGTAAGTTTGTGTTAATTCAAAAGGGTAGAGATTCTGACTAATACGTCACGATGAGCTTAGACCTGATGGGTTTGTACAAAAACTAAACCATTGCAAAGAGAAGAAAAATTTATTGATGTTAGTAATTACAATGTGGCTGGTTCACATGAAACCTATAAAATGCATGTTGGGTGAAATAACCCTCGTAGTCATGTAGTCAAACTTCTTACCCACGAAGAGGGGAGTATCACAGTATCACTCTAGATGCTTTCTCATGCAGGGGCAAGAATTTATGTATGATAAATTAGTTTCTTTTGAACATGCAGGTTTCAGGTGGGTGGTTTTGTGCACTTCTGGTGGCTGGTGAGATGCGAAACCGGCAAAAAAAATAGCAGTTCCCACGTCAAATGACGTGAACGCGAAAACGGTATCTATGATAGAAACAAAAAACTAGTTGAACAAACATGGCACATCAAGTTTAGTGAAAAGGATAATTAAGTATTTCCCACCACTCCCCGCTTATGTATGTTAAAATTTAAGGGATGTGTGTGTGTAGTTATCAATTTTTTCAGATATTATTAGAATAAAAAAATTTTTGGTATCATAGTGGAAACCAATGTTTATCTTACTCAATCTGAAATTTTACAAACAACAACGCCCTAGATCTAAAAAGAAAGAACTAGGGGTGAAAAGAGTTCCTTAGAAAATTTTAAAAGATAACCTTGAGCTTGCCACAGACCTAGAATTGACCCATAGTTTGTCTAAATAAAACAAAATAAAAAAAAAGAAAAAAAATTCTGTATTGTTTGTGGAAGGTAAACACACCCCGAGTATATCCTGTAAAATAAAAATTCTTCTCAACATAATCAGCCACGTTAACTTTCAGTAAGAATCAACCCATTTCCGTATTCTCATCCCTTTTTCCAATTCATAAATCTTATTGTTATGACTACACATTTTGACACGAACTTTTTAAATATATACACAATTGTATTGTTATTTTTTCGCAACAATAAGGGATCTTGTAGAAAAAAAATTTTATGTTTTTGTGATTATTATTTTTCAAGAATTATTTTTTTACCATAAAAAAATTGTTGAAAGGGCGAATTTCATGGAAAGATATCTGGCTGCTAAATCAAATTGAGATATATAACACACACAAATTCCCAGCGAAGCCTTTTAATAATATTTTTCTCTCTTTCCTCTTCTTTTTTTCTCCTTTTCTTAGTTTAAACGCTGAAGTCTTTAATTTTGAACCGATTCCTTCGCTTTATATATATATAGATTCAAACTAAAGCATATTATTTACAATGAGGTTTTCAATTTCTTCAATCGTTGCCACTACAGCTTTATTATCTCAAGCAATTGCTGTCAATGTTGCTTGTTTGGTTAATGGTGTTTCCGTTGCCGTTGTTGACTTAGATACTGGTATTTGTCCATTCACCATTCCACCACAATACCCAGTCATCTTTGATTTCCAATCTATTGATGATTACAATGTTGAGTTCTACTACTCCATCGTTGGTGGTCAAAGATTCTTCAACGATATTGTCCACGCCGGTCATGAAATTGACATCCCAGCAAGATTATTATTCAACGCTCCAGGTGCTCCATTATTCCAAGTCCACCTTGAAAAGGAACCAGTTTCTAACTCTACTGCTGCTATCAGAAAGAGATTATTTAAGGATACCGTTATTGTTAAGAGAGATGCTGCTTCTGATTTTGCTCAATCTATTGAAGGTACTGACGGTACTTTAGTTGACTCTGGTGCTTTCTCCGTTGTCCTTGTTGGTGAATCTTCATCCAGTACTACTAACGGTGCTACTTCATCCAGTACTACCAATGGTGGTGCTTCATCTTCTGCTGCCACTGGTGCTTCATCTTCTGCTGCTGCCACTGGTGCTTCTTCTGCTGCTGCTGGTTCAACTGTTACTGCCACTGAAGTCGGTACCACCACCATCACTACTACTCACTGTTCTAACGATGTCTGTTCCACCACTGCTTTCCCAGCCACCTTAGGTCCAACCACTGTTACTATTTCTGGTGAAGTTACTGTTTACACTACTTACTGTCCACTTACTGCTGTGACTGAAGAATCCACGACCACTGTCACCATTCTTTCTTGTAAGGAAAACAAGTGTGTTCCAACTGCCGTTGCTGCCACCCCAGCTGTTACTACTGAAACTATTAACGAAGTCGTTACCGTTTACACTACTTACTGTCCTCTCTCTTCTGTTGAAACCAATGTCCCAACTGTTACTATCACTATTACTTCTGAAGGTACCACCACCATTTGCCCAGCTACCCCAGCTCTTGCCACCACCACTGTCGCAGGTACTGAAACTGTTTACGTTACTTATGTTGCTGTTTCTTCTACTGCTGCTCCAGGTGCTGCTGCTGCTGCCACTGCTGCTCCAGGTGCTCCAGGTGCCGCTGCTGCTGCTGCTACTGGTACTGCTGCTCCAGGTGCTCCAGGTGCTGCTGCTGCTACTGGTACTGCTGCTCCAGGTGCTCCAGGTGCCGCTGCTTCTACTGGTGCCGCCGCTGCTGTTCCAACCACTCTTGCGCCATCTGCTGCTTCTGCTGCCGCTACCTCCAAGGTTCCAGGTGTTATTTCCACTTTCGAAGCTGGTGCTGCTTCTGCTGGTGCCACTTTCTTGGCTTTAGCTTTGATCCCATTGGCTTACTTCATCTAAGATTGTCCGTGAGTCCATATGCAGTCAAATTTTTCTATTTTATATTGAGGAATAAAATATATTCTTGATATCCCGGGTTTTCCATGTTGTACTTTTCTTATATTATTTTCTTTTTTGGTTGATGAGTTCATGTGGGTTTTTTTTGTTTTGTTTTTTTTTTGCAACTTTTTCCACTTTATAGAATGCAAAGAAAAGAAAAACAAATGAAAAATTATTTGGTACATTTCCGCTATTATTAAATTTGAAAGAGATAATATGGTTGATGTTTCCCATTTGAAGTCTTCAACTTTGGTTATTTTCATTTATTTCGTATACCACTGCCATTTTGGATCTTCGTGAAATTTTAGAAGAGAAATGTTTTTTTTCCCCAACATTTTATTTTTGCTATTTTCGGTTTTATTTTTCTATCATTGTATTAGAGAAGGAAGGATGTGGGATTATTCCACTTCAGCTAAATATTATTATTTACTCTATTCGAACTTCTATGTTATAAATTTAATAGGAATAGAGTTTTGTATGATTAATGTTTTTGTAGTTTGTGAGATGTGTCTCCATGTATGTTTTACCTTTTGGGTTAATTTCATCTATTTTTTAACCCTAACCTTTTACCCAATAAAGATGTTGATCATTTTTGTTAGGTTACCTACCGACTCTTCCAAACTGGTCAGCTCTTGTTTAGTAAAATTCTAAATTTCATTTTTGTTATAAATTAAGAAATTTACAATTCGTGTAAATCGGTTCCGTGGTCTAGTTGGTTATGGCATCTGCTTAACACGCAGAACGTCCCCAGTTCGATCCTGGGCGGAATCACTTTTTTGAATTTTTGATATTCTAGACTAGTTATTTGACATTTTCCAATTGAATTGCGTTGTTTCTACTTGAACATAATTGGTTTTTGTTGATCTTAACTTAGGGGGAGAAAAATGCTCATACAAGAGAAAAAAGTTGGCCCAGGGAAATACAATAGAGTAATGACTTTACCAAGCCAAAGAGTGGGTTAGATTACTTTGATGTATTTTGGAGTTTCAACAGTCTATTACACGTGGAATAGAATTTGCTGATCAGCAAACTAAACAAAGAGTCCGCATACACAAGAACTTGGGCAAACCAACTCGGAGGATATCAGACCTGAGCTCATTCCATTCTGGCCCTTCGTCAAGGAACTAGTGTTCAAATCAACAGTCACTTTTACAATAGTTAGTAATTTGATCAATGGTATAATCCCCTTTTGATTCCCTTGAAACTCTTCATGTAGGTGTTGGTTGATTTCACTTTGCGCCCGAAGACATTGTAAAGTGGGCGGAATCATGACGATAACGCATGTAAAATTCTAATCATACTAAATTCAAGGAATCATAAAAGAAAAGATAAATTATAGAAACATACATATAAACTTGATGATTAAAGAAGAAGAAAAGTAGAACTTAAAAAAAGAAAAAAAAATTTTTTCAAATTCGTTCTCATCTTTATACTCACACATAGATTTTTCAATTTTTACTTATTTAAGTTTTCGTAATACAGCTGAATATTTCTATAGCTAACCCTCAACAAATCAACTTTATGCATTTGTTCAACTGAAAAAGATTCATCCTGATCCAATGAATCGTCACCTAATTTACCAGTAGTTATATTCACGCTTGTTGAGAAATTCATTGCATTCTCTGCTCTTTGTTCAGAATGGATTTGATCCTTTTGACTTAATTCAGTTTTTACTAACGTTGGCAAAGAAGATGCCATAAATGCATACCAATCTTCAATTGCGTTAAACCAATCACTCGATTTTTGGGGTTTATCAATCACAAGGAAAAGTTTATTCAACAAACTCATTGGCTTATCTTCCAATTCTGTTCCAGGAGGATCAGAAAAATATACCGGCGCCTTGGGATTATCAATCTCCATGTGATCATACGAAGTAGTCGAATGACTTGAGTCGAGATTTATCAAATCTAATGCTTTGACATTACAATAGATGTCTTTAGGTGATAATGATGCACGAATCAATTGATCAGTTTCATTTTCGGAATATATGAGCTTGTTTACAAAATCTATTCTTATATCAGATAATCTTCCTTCATTAACTAATTTCAACACAAGTAATTCTAATTCATTTTGATCAAGATGAAGTTTACTCGATATAAGTTCCATATTTATTGACTTGTAAGCTCGCGAATAATTCATCAATGCATTTGCTCTTAAATTTGCAAGAATTTGCTTTGATGCATGAATGAAAATATCATCAAAATAAAGCTCGTCTTTCTCTTGCTCCATTTTTTCCAACACCTTACCAAATTTAGTCAAGTCCAGACTAGAATATGCTTGAATCAACATGAGTAAATTTGAAAATTCTGGCATTTGAGTATATGTTCTAGTTTCTTGAGTGTCAAAGGGATTAAATTCATTTTCAGTTAACAATGAACACAATGAAAGATATTTAAGGATTCTATTCTTTAAAGGTGATCCAGCTTCATCATAACTCTTGAAACTTTCATAAAATTCCAATCTTGCCTTTTCATAATTACACCGATAAAATTGAACTTTCCCACCACATTCTCTAATTGTACCCAATATTTTTGGATGGGTTACAGCTGTTGTAATATCAAGACTTTTCCTATACAATTGAATCATACGCAGCAATTTCAAGTTTTTGGTTCGTGACATATAATCAATTTCAGCAGCAATAGTTTCAAGCGTAAATGACTTTCTAGTTGATTCAGATACATCTTCTAATTTAGCATGAATTTTCTCAATCAATTCAGGACATTTTTCATACTCTTCATTTTCAAGATATGAATTGAGTATATTTGTGTTGACCTTGAGCCATATTCTATCATTGGTGGTACCAATATGTTTAAGAACTAATTCGTAAAAGGTTTGCATAAATGATTCGGTGGCAACAGTTGAGTAACGAGTAATCATTTTTGAAATTGATTCTTCCACGTATGATTTAGACAATTGGGGAACCAATTGGAATGTTTCTTGCAAGTAAACAAGAGCTTGATCAAGATTCAGTTGTTTAAAGTTTAGTTTAATCAATTGCTTATAGGATTTAAAAATCCATTCAATATTTTCAGCAACGCTTCTATCACAATCTTCAACAATCTTTCTTAACTCCTTAACAGCAGTTTCAGGTTCATCATCTTTAAACCCTTTTGCAGAATAATATTTACTTTCCTGTTAATGTTAGTAAAAGAACTGACACGCAACTCCACAAAAAAGTACATACAATATCTAAATCATCCGTCGCTTCAATTTCTGCATTATCTTCATGTTGAACAGTTTTCTCTTCATCGTCATCATCCTCTTCAAATTCAAACTCGTATGATTCTTCAGAATAGAATTCGTCTTCGTCGGACATAATTGATGGTGTATGAAAGTAACAATACGGGAAAATAATTTAGAAAAATGATAAAGGGGAATTTGTAAATTGAGGGTGGTTTTTTATGCAGGACAACATACCAAATAATTCTTTTGCTAAATATTGCAGGTTGCCACTGTGTTGATTAGCTCCTTCCGATAGCGGGTGCTGTTATGAGTGTATCAGTTCTTGTTATCCTTACATTCGATTACTATCTATTTTAAATTTTGTAAGATTTTTGCAGAAAATTTTACAACTATTTCTAGCAATGATTGCAAATGGCCATTTGCAATCACAACAGTAAAAGAAACACAATAATAACTACACTACCACTTAATAAAAACTAAGAAGCTATCGCCAACATTGATTGACTGATAAAACAAAAAATAATCATTAAATATTACAAATAATTGGCAAGAAAAAAGAAAATTCCGATACCGGGAGTCGAACCCGGGTCTGCTCGGTGAAAGCGAACCGTGCTAGCCGTTACACTATATCGGATAATTTTTTTCTGAAAAATCTGATTTTGTAATGTGATTACACTGCTTCCACGTGATTATTTCAAATATTTAAACACAAGTTACTTCACTTGTTTATGATCTTGTTGATAGTTGAAGGTTATATTTCTAGCATAACCATAATGGATTTTCACCACAACAGAAAAAGTAGTAATTAATGCAATCAATTTCACAGGATCTAGATTTATTGAACTTCCCTACATATCCAAGCAACTTTATTAGATTACAATTGTCAATGACATCTTGAAACACCTTTGCATCTATTGGCCAATAGGAAAAACAACAAATCTTGTAAAGTTTCTTCTCCAGAACTACATAGAAACTTAGAAGTATCCAAAGAGTTGTACTGAAGTTTTGGTCTTTTAATTATGTCATGTTGCAAATTGTGCAAATTTGCAAGTTTGGCGAGATTAATTACGGATACTTAGTACTATATATCAAAATCATAAATCCAGATATCTTTTGTTTTTTGCTATGGGTTTTTATTTGACTGCAAAAAGGTACAAACTTAAAAGGTGAATCCTTGCACTATTTTAAATATTCTTTCTCTTCTCTTTAAATCAACCATCATTGCTTTGAATATTCAATCAATAACAAACATTGAAGTAGTTGAAAATTCAAAACAATAACACAGACAAAGAACTTAGATTGGTTTTTTCTCGATTACGGAATTTGCAATGGGATATAACAACAATCCAAAAAACAACAACTGCACTGAATACGCTACTAAGATTCTTTAAACAAGAAGATGGCGCTGGTAAAGAAAACAATGGGCGGTAATACTTCAACGGAAAAACTCATTAAAATGTGGGAAAGAAGAATTAAAATTCCAGACCAGCTTCTTTTGGTTTAAGAATGCCTAATTGACCATCATAAAGTATTTAATACAAGAAGAGAGCCATTGCCACTCTGAGATTGCTAATTTGAAATTCAGGGAATATAATTCTTTTCAAGATGCCCTTGTTTGGTTTGAATGAGTTTCATCATTGTTATCTTGCAACCTCTATGCCCAAAGTTCCATAGTGTCTTTCTTTGGAATCGAAATATTCACATCAGGTTAGCCACGACACAACGATTATATAAATATCATAATCATGGTGAAACTCGGGTTAGTGTTATATCAAAGTAAAAGGGAGCTTCAGAAAGAACCAGTGAATTCCATTGTTCTACTATAAAAAAGCAATATAAACTCCCATACATCGGGGAGACTCATCAACAGTAGGGCTACTAATTCATTTCACAGCTAACAAGTAATTCCAGTTGACATACAGAGAGGTCAATAATGATTCTAACAGATATCTTCGTCTCTATTTCCATTTATTGGAAATGCAGATCTCAATTTGTCTTATTGAAGAATTTGACCACTTAGAAGTTTATAGTTTAGCAATAAATTGTTCGAACTGGACCTAAATTGACAATATTCAAGTGATTAATTTGTTTTTACACCCATAGTACTGATTTATCATTTCAATTAGTATTAGATAATCCCCTCACGGTCTATTGAAAAACTCAATTTTTTGAGTTGAAAATCGCCTGGTTAGCTCAATCGGTAGAGCGTTTGACTCTTAAAGACTGGATATCAAAAGGTTGCGGGTTCGACCCCCGCATCGGGCTTTATTTTTTGAATTAATTTGTACTTTTATAAACATTGTCAGCATGTGATATTTTTGGTTAATTGATATTCTGCAATGATACGTCAAATCATCATAATAGTTTTGTTATCTAAGCATAATATAAATTTTATCGGTGTAATTCCTCTAAGTAAGTCCGATGAATTCAAGAAAAATGTGATTGATGAATATGATTCTCTCTATTTTACAGTCCTAGATAAGAATTTTTAAGTTGCAAATATAAGAATGTAGAGGTAAAGCATCTTTTTGCAGAAATTGAACTTTGACGGAGAGTGAGTTACAAAGGGGAGAACATCAATTGTACGAACTCCAATTTATCCCAAATGCAAATATATATTGATAAAAACTCAAGAAATGAAAAAGAAAAATGAAATTAAAAAACTATCTAATAAAACTGTCTTGTTCTAGGATGCTTCTTCGGTATACTCCGAACTAATTATTCCTAGATCCCCCCATTTTTGTTTTTGTAAATAAATATACAGTAATAATGAAAATAATGCAAGTAAAGAAAGAAACACAAACCTTAACCATTCCCTATGGTTTTTCCCACGTTTAACCACATTCCAAATATCATCACTTTTAAGTTCAGGTTTGGATGAACCATTAACTAGTGGTTGCTTTTGTTGTTGTAATTTGGAATATTGATTCTGTTGAGTGGGGATAACCTCTCCCAAATAACCAGGGGCTAATAATGAAAATGCATAATCTGAATGACCAACATCTTCGAATGATTCGGTAGCATCAACACCACCACAATCATACAACACCTCTACTCCACCTGGATGATCTTTAGCAATTGAAGTTATATCATAAACTTTGTTGTATATAATCATCCATAAATCGTCAGGGGAATCATGCTTTTGGACTTCTTCAGGAGTGAAATATTTCACCGATCGAAGCTTGTTATGTTTCTTTGTATGTTTAGCTACTGGTTGAGCTTTCTGGAACGGGCTCATGCTTTGTTTTGTATTTGTGACTGTTGATTCTATAATTTGATGCAACAAGGAGGGTGAATCATGAAACTCAAGAATGAAATGTTTGTATAAATAAATAAAAAAAAAACTCCTGAATGGAAATAGAACCAGAAACGTAAACTAACCTGAATTTCTGGAAAACTTAGGAAACTTCTTTTCAAATGGGTTCCTAATCCCTATGCAAAGGTTATGTAATTAATAAAAGTTTTAATTATATTTCTTTTTTTTTTTTCTTCTTTCTTTTGCTATTTTCTTGGGATTTCATGCGTTGAGCTTCAACCTTTTTGTGGAAATACGAGTGATGCTTAATAGAAGGTCGTGTACCAGGGTGAAACTGTCATGTGATATATATCATGTGACCAGGTGAAGGTTCTTTTTTCGTGTGCATTTTTTTTTGGTTGTTGACAAGAAAAAGAAACGAAACGACATTGTTGAAGTAGATCAGGGACAAGTTGGAGTTGTCAATACAGATAATTCAGCATCAACATCATATAACAACTTGTTACCCATGAGTCATCGTTCATCCGCTTTACCTTCGTCGAAAAAGACTCATCTGGAAAGACATGGACAAATATTAAAACAACTTCTTAGAGAGGCACCTAACAAGACATGCGCTGATTGTAAAACCTCCAAGAATCCTAGATGGGCTTCATGGAGTTTAGGTTGTTTTATTTGTATTAGATGTTCAGGGATCCATAGAAGTATGGGAACTCATATATCCAAAGTTAAATCAGTAGATTTAGATGCTTGGACTGATGATCAAATTGAAAATGTTATTAAATGGGGTAATGAAAAATGTAATTTATATTGGGAAGCTAAATTACCCGAGAATTATATTCCTGATTCTCTGAAGATTGAAAATTTCATAAGAACTAAATATGAATTGAAAAAATGGGCATCTTCTTCAAATACACCTGATCCATTGACGTTGAAGGTATCCAAGAGTTCTAGTGTTATACCTGCATCAACTAGTGTTGCCGCACCATCACCTCAGAAAAACCCAAGTAAATCAGTCAATCTTTTAGATGAGGAATTTGGAGATTTTTCTTCATCACCTTCACCCAAGCCCCAACTGACTCCACAAGTAAAACAACAAAATATAGCTCCTATACCACCTCCAATAACTCAATCACCACAATCTACAGGGAGTAGTTTGGGAAATGGAAGACCCGATCTTAAAAAGTCGATTTTATCATTATATTCATCACCTTCATCCTCTACTAGTTTTGTTGGACAATTCCAACAACCTCCATCACAACCTTCACCTAATTTGAGAACACAATCATATCCTGCTACTGTTAACTCGGTTAGTAATTCATTGTCGGGATTGACATTTGGTTCTCCAGCACCTGCTGCAGCACCAGTTGCAGCACCAGTTGCAGCACCAGTTGCAGCACAAGTTGCAGCACCTATTCGTGCACAACCAAACACTCTCCCTCAAGCAAAGCCACCTGCACCAGCAGCTCCTACAACCAATTGGAATAACGAATGGTCAGATTCTGGATCATACAACAACCAATGGAAAAGTACAACTACAACCTCAGGTTTAGATGACGATTTGTTCAAGAATGTTTGGAATTAAACCTACATAGTATACATAAATAAACAAAAAAACTAATGACCACCAGTTGTTGGTAAACCAACATACACTTTAAATGAATCGTAGATTAACCATTGGAATCCAGTTAATGTACCAATCATAACAATTCTTACTGGTAATCCATTCCATAATCCTACAAATCCAATTCTATTATAAATTCTTCCAAGAGCTTGACCAATTGCTTCACCAGCTTTTCTTTCTGAAGTCACTTTTGAAACCATAACATCAGCAGGATGGGAAACTATGGCACAGAAAATACCCGCGATATAACCAGCAAGGAATGAAACTCCGGTTTTTTCAAGATTAGTATATTGTGATTTCCCCCAATAACTGTAAATTGCAGCAACAACATTTTCAAATGAAGCAAATTTAACCATAGTATAAGGAATTTGTCTACCCCATAATGGCACCAATCCTTTATATAACCCACCATAACCTTCAGAAGTAACAATTTTCAGCCATCCATCAGTAAGAGATTTAGCATAAGGTGGAATAGTGGTTTGAGTTCTAACTTTAATTGTTTCCCAAGGACACAATGCAACATCAGCAAGAAATTCTGCTGAAGCAGAAGCAGCTAAATATACCCCAGTTTTATAATCATTAGCAAATTTTGGACCAACTAAATCAGAATATGTCTTTTTAAAGAATTCATAAAACCCATATTTACCTGCACCTTGAAATGAATATCCTACAAAAGTAGCACCAAATCCTGTAATGATTGAATCACCTTTTGTTTTTAAAATTGTACTCCATCCTTGAACATTGGATTTATATAAATGAGGGTCAACTTGACGACGACATTTAACTAAATCTAATGGCGTTACTGCTGCATGTGTTGGACCACAAGCAGTAATACCACCAAGAGTACATGCTGCATAGTATTCCGGAGTAAACAATTGAATCTTGTGAGGAGGATTGGAGCTGCCAGAACCACCATGGACTTTCTTATCAGCTACCTTTTTGAGTTGGTCGTTAAGAGGTTGAGTAATTGCATCAGCTAAATTACCTGCCATTTTTAAAACTAAACTTAAATATATGAATAAATTGAAATGAAAAAATTAATAAATAAATTAAAAATAAAAGTTCAAGACTTTGAATGAAATTGATGAAGAAAATTCAATGAATTCAGGTAGATATCCGGATACAATAGCATTTATAAATAGTTTTTTTGAAATTGAATTCAAGGGGGGGATGATGTTGCGAATGACTTGGGATTTTTGAGTTATTTTTTCTCTTTTATCAATCGGTCCCAAAATAATTATTTTTTGTTTTAGGTTTGGGTTCTTTTGGCCGAAGACTTTGTGAAGAGTTGTGGAATTTACGGATGAAAAGGTGTTGACACGCATAATCGCCTGAGTTTTAACTTGAAATTTTCACCGAAGTCATTGATTGTTTTGGCAGGGGTACTACTATCGGATTTATTATTTGGGATATGGGCCGAAAAGTTTATTTACAAGATCTTACAATGGGTGTGGGTGTAAGTTAAGCAATTGTAGTATATTCATATGTCATTCAATAATATAGAATCACATCTTGTAACACTGCAAGCAAACATCTTACCAATATTATTACAAACTCGGAATTTCACTCTTATTGTTATATAAGCCACCCAATTCTGTGGCTGTTTGAAAAAAAACTTCAGCGAATTACAACAGTATAATTCAACCAGATCTTAGACTGATCTTGGCAATTGACTTTTTTTGTCTTGACAAAGGGCCCTTAGGCATTGTCATGCAAGAGGTTCAGTGTTCATATTCTCAAGGTCTAGGAAAAACCAGACAAATCCTACAACAAAGACAAAAAAATGCTTGCTTTTATACTAACTAACTCCTTGATATATCCCAGATTAAATCTACAATTGAAACTTGTTCATTAGTTTTCTCATCAACATCATACCATTCACCTTCTTCAAATTCAATATCTTTAAATTTAGTCCCTGTTTCTAATCCAACAGCTTGGAAATATCCATAAGTGAAAAATTGAAGAAAATCAATACCTCTAGCATCAATTTCTAAAATTGGCACAGGTTTAGCATCATCGACAGTCAAAACTTTATCCGTTCTTACAATTGTAGCTGAATGTTCATGTTTACATTCTTTACATCTAAATACAAAACTTGCTTCACCTCTTGAACCTGACATGTCATGTTTTTCAAATCGATTTATGGCAATTTCTTTATCATGAGTAGTACGACATTTTGTACATTGAATTTGAAATGTATATTCAAAGGGCAGCTCGGGAGTATCAATTGGTTCAAAATCAGTTACATTTTCCAATGTTGCTGAAACTTTTAATAAGAATTTGACCATTGTGGGAGAGTGTTGTTAGTGATGTTTATGGGTGACGTAATTTTGCTGGTCATGTTCTCTCCCTATTTTTTTTTTTTTGTTCTGTCAGGTCATATTTTCGCCAAATATTACTACCATGATCTGATATCATGGTGCGCATCTTCTACAGTTAACAACAACAAAAACAGAACGGATTTCTGGCGCTGTGGGGCTAAAAAAAAGTTAATCCTGGTACGAAATCAAAGTTTAGTAAGTCATAATCCTATTAGACACAGACACATGCATGAAATGTTAATCATATTTTTGTTTGCTAGCAACAACAAAAAAACTTGCTATAGACGATTTACCTACTACCCGGGAAACGATTAGCGAGAATAACAACAAAAAAAACTCAAACGAGGGTTGGGAACATTTTTTGTTTTAGATTTTGTACCATATCGAATAATCTTGATCTAACGGAGTTTAGGTTACTAATTGCAACTAATACTTTTTTTGCTCACACTACAGTATACTCTAATGCCCTCCCACTGATCCGTAATCTCCCGCTAAATCCCCTCAATAACGACTCCCCCACCTCTTTATTTGAGCATTGTTCGGATTTAGTCCCTTTTTTTTCTTTTTCTTTTTTTGAGCTCTCGTTGTAAACTATTTTTTTCCTTTTCTTTTGCGAAGCCGATCGCATTAGCATTTTTTTTCAAACTGATAAAAAAAACCCCCATTTTTTTTAAAATATCAAAAGAACATAGCTTCCATATTTATAACATGACAAGAATAGATCGAACGATACTTAGTGAAGGTATAGCGCCTTCCCCCGTGGCTGCTGTTCCTGTTCCTATAACATTAAGAGAATTGGAAAAAGAATCTCCCTCATCCTCCACATTCACATCTTCAGCTGTTCTATTAGATTCACCTCCATCACGCGTACTTTCCAAATTATCTCCAAATCAACTAATAACTATTGCTGGTGCTGCTTCAGGATTCCTAGCTGGAGTAGCAGTATGTCCTTTAGATGTGGTCAAAACAAGATTACAAGCTCAAGGTGATGCCATAGCATATATAAATCCTAAATATAATGGATTTTGGCATACTTTACATACCATACTTCATGAAGAAGGTGTTCGAGGATTATATCGTGGGTTAGTACCAATAACTATAGGGTATTTACCTACATGGACGATATATTTCACAGTATATGAAAAGGGTAAAAAAGTATATCCTCATATTTTGCGAACTTATTTAAATGTTAATAATGACGATGCCACACATTTCTTTTCTGCATTAACTGCAGGATTAACCAGTTCGATAATAGTCAATCCTATTTGGGTTGTCAAAACAAGATTAATGATCCAAACGGGGAAAAAATCAACAATTTATGGTTCGCTGAAAACTGTGGGTAGAACTTATTATAAAGGTACGATTGATGCATTTAGAAAAATGTTTCGTGAAGAAGGAATTAGAGTATTTTATAGTGGATTAGTACCGTCAATATTTGGATTATTACATGTAGGAATTCATTTCCCCATGTATGAAAAATTCAAAATATTATTAAATTGTAATATGAATGAGAAAGATAATAAGGGAGTTTTAGCAAGATTAGTAGTGGCCTCGTCTTTTTCAAAAATGATTGCTAGTACAATTACATATCCTCACGAAATTTTACGAACTAGAATGCAAATAAAGAATCATGGTGTAGGAGCAGGACATGTTAAACATATATTGGTAAGATCAACAATTGATATTTGGAAAAAAGAAGGTTGGAAAGGGTTTTATGCTGGGTATGGAACTAATTTGGCAAGAACTGTACCTTCAAGTGCCGTTACTTTGGTTAGTTTTGAATATTTCAAACGATATCTTTTGCGAGTAAGTGGTCATGGACCAATGAATTAGAGCTTTTATTTATTCTTTTTTAATAGTGTTTTATAGAAATTGGAGTATGGTTAGATTTTTTAAATGAAAAATTTATATTAGACTGCAGATAAGAAATGAGAGTGTTTTGAAAAACACATCACTGTTAATTTGGACAACCTGTTACTGAATACACCATGTCCTTGCTATTACTACCTTTGCTATCACATGCGTTGGCAAACCCTGTGCCTAAGGAGGAATCTTCCTTACCTCCTTTGTTGAAAATGGACACCTTTGATGAAACCCTCAATAAACAACTTACTCTTGTTGAATTTTATTCACCTTATTGTGGACATTGTAAAACCTTTGCCCCAATTTGGGAAGCATCATATAATCAATTCCATAAAGACTACCCTGAATGGAAGATTGATATGCGTCAAGTTAATTGTGTTGAAAGTGGAGATTTATGTGATCGTGAACAAATAATGGCATACCCTACAATTAGATTATATTCTCCTGTAACCAATGGTAAACCAAAATTTATTGGTCCTATGCCTCGAGTTCAAAGAACTCAAGAAAATGTCATTAAATTTTTAAAAGAATCATTTTCCGAATATGGTGATAGTAGTTTAGTTCCTAGTTCTTCAGTATTATTAGATACTGATACTATTTTAAATCTTGTTGGTGGAAATGGAGAAACACCTCATTTTGTAGCATTTTTCCCAGCAACTGATAAAGGATTTAGTAAGAATTGTGTTGCATGTGTTGATGCAAAAATGATTTGGGATCGATTATCTACAAGAATTGCATCTACAATCAACCCAGGACATGTTAATTGTTTAGATAATCCTAAAGTATGTTCCCTGTTGGGACTTGAACTGTTGACTCATGCAAATAAAAAAGCCAGAGCCAAATTTATTATGTTTTTACCTAAATCAGCAGGAATAATTCAAGTTAATTATGAAGGAGATGTTGAAGCTAATTTAATGAAAGCATGGGCTATAAAACTTGCTAAAAATAGTAAATATGAAACAGTTTCATTACGAAGTTTAGAAAGTTCAATGTCTTTAGTTGATAAACTTGTACCTGGAAAGATTAATCATGATGGAAAGAATACAGTCAGTGTTGTATTTTTCTTTGATCAATCAACAGTTGTTCCTGAAGATAAGCTGGTACTTACACATTTACTTCTTTCACTTCAAAAATCTCCCTTTAATACTAATTTATATATGGCCAAACAAAACCAACTTGAAGATAAAGTTAAAGATATGGATAAGTCCTTGATTAAATATATAAATTATGATGATAAATCACCAGCATATGAATTTAATAAACCTATGGAAATAGCAACGACATTAACTGCAAAACCAACAATTCTTGTATTTAAAGATAATTCACTTATTGTTGATATTTATCAAACTTATGCTCCTGAAGATATTCGAATATTTAAACGAGTTGAAGAATTTATTCAAAAAGTTCAATATCCCATATATCATGAATTAACTATAGATTATTTGTCAACATATTTCACGAAATTTTCCAATCAAGATCAAAAAGTGGTTATTATCTTTGTTGATTCTACAAAAGATATTAATCCTCAATTAGACAATCTTTTACTTGCTGCCCATGAATACCAACATCTCAAGAAACAATATTATTTTAATAAACTTGAATCTGACAGACAAAGAAAACAAGAATGGGTTGATAAATTAAAACAACAAAATACAGAAAGTATTAAAGTACTTGAAGCCATGAGAAAGGAAATTCCTCATTTATGGAATAATGACGATGTATTATTTACATACATTGATAAATCTAAATCTGATCAATTTAAATATATTCGAGAATGGAAATTAGATATTAATAATTATGAAATAGGTGATGCTGTTGTTATGAGTAAAGATTCTCGATATTATTGGGATCATGATGTAACTGGGAACAAATTAAAAAATGATCCTAAAACTATGAAACATACATTGTTAGCTTTATTAGATCCAAAATTGGAGAATACAAATATAAGGGCAAGACTTACAGGTAGTCCATATAGTCAACAACTTCAATTTATGGATCATGTACATGATTATGGAATATTTGGATATTTAACTTTGTTTGCCTTGATATATTTATTAGTATGGGGATTTCGAGGACTTCGAAAGAAAAGACGAGCAAGATCAAGTGGTAATACAGGAATACTTGGAACAATTCCTAAAAAGGATTAACCTAATATTTGTAATTGTTTAGCTTCAATTTCAATTAGTTTTTTAAAACTAGGATGTAATTTAGTAATTGTAAAATCTTTACCTGGTATCCCACTAACTTCACTATATGGAGGAATTACCAGTTTCTTTGGAATAATTGTCCCTTTCTTCACAACACAACAATCGTAAATAATCACCAGAGAACCAATTTGACAATCCAGTTCAATAATTACTCGATTCAGAATTGTACACAGATGAACATCGGTATTTTGTCCAATTACAACATATGAACCAATTACAATTGCGGTAGTGTCTGGTATTAGATGACAATTTATATCAAGATAACAATATTTACCTAATTGAATTGTGGGCAGGGTGATATTGGATACATCTCCTTGTAATTTAACATTATCATTTATAGTACAGTTTGATTCGATTGAAATTTGTGAGGTTCCTGAAATTTGGGCATTTTTAGAAATTCTATTCCCTGAAGTTGTTTCAATAAATGACATGGGGGTATAGTGATATTAGTAACAGTACACTTTTTTTTCAACATCTGTGTCGCATAGTACTGTCTCTCGGGACTTAACGTTGAAAAATAAACCATATACGACAATTGGATTAGTCTTAGGGAAATTAAGGATAACGGAAATATGCCACAATACTGTTATTATTGGAATTCTCAATGATACTCTAATCAAAAGAAATTATGACTAATAGTAGTTGGTTTAAGGATAACTTCTTGGAGGTTTAAATATCTGGGAATCTCCAAAATTGTGTAAATTCTGTAAGAAGTTAAATTTGCAACCTAGTAAACTTTTCTTTCTTTTAGTTCAACAGAACATACCCAACTTGTTAGCATCTTTAATATAAACCAGGAGCATCACCAACATTAACCACCAAAGAAGCCAATTTTTCACCTTCAATATAACAATATCATGAAGAAGAGAAATTACATATAATATTCGATGAAGTAACCATAGATAATATCGAGAAATACTTGACAAGTCAAGGTCGTGCTGAAGTAGAAGGAATAGTTGATTGAGTATTTGTTTCATTACAAAACTTGTAATTCTTGTAAACACTTTTGATTCTCCGGAATTTCGTACATTTACATTATTAGCAAGTCATACATCGGGAGATTTCCAAATGGGAGTAACTACTTCAGGTAAAGGCTGTAAATTGTCTTCAAGAATTAAACGAGAATTAGTTAATTCTCTTCCGAGTAATATTTGTGAGATTTGCAATAAGATTGGAGAATTAAGAGAATCAATACAACAAGAAGATAAGTTAGAAGCTATTGGGGAGCATGACGACGATGCTATAAATTCTCACAAATTCAACTCATTCATTCCTGAATTTAATGCCACAAAAGAACAATTAAAATTACAACGATCAAGATGGTTATCTCAAATTGTGGAATATTATCCTTTGAATAAATTAGCAAATGTATCAATTACTGATTTAACAAATGCATATCATGACAGTAAAGAACCTGCTAATAAAAAACAAAAACTTTCACAAAAGGGCTCACTTACATTGGTTGGCTCAGGACCTGAGGTCAGTTTCTTTACTTACATTAGGTGCCCTTCAAGCTATGCACACTGCTGATTTAATTCTTGCTGATAAATCAGTGCCACAACAAGTACTTGATATTATTCCTAGAAGCACTGAACTTTTCATTGCCAGGAAATTCCTCGGGAATACCGAAAAAGTACAAGAAGAATTATTATCAAAAGGATTAACTGCCTTAAATCAGGGGAAGAATGTAATTCGTCTCAAACAAGGAGATCCATATATCTTTGGTCGTGGCGGTGAAGAATTCAATTATTTCCAAGATCAAGGTTTTGCACCAACTGTGATTCCCGGTATAACTTCTGCTCTTGCGGCACCAGTTTTATCCAATATTCCAGCAACTCATCGTGATGTGGCTGATCAAGTATTAAAAACTCTTGAAGTTGATGATTTGCCAAAGGACTTAGAGATATTGTATCTATCATCCAATGACCTTAAAAGAATATCGGGCAAAGAATGATCTCCCAATTTAAAGGAGTTATCACTGGAGTGTAATGAGTTAGGTGATGATGGGTTTAAAGCGATGATTGATAGTTTAGAATGTCTCGGGGTCTTGCTACAGAATTATCACCCCCTTGATTTAAAATAGTCAGTCCGATAGAAATCTCCTTCGAAGAGTCTGATTAAATGAAAATGAGGTCGGAAACGAGAATCATACAAACCAAACAAGGAAACCCCATTAGAATTATTATGTATTAAACATCCCATTTACTAAATTCAAAAATTTGTAAAACTATTCTTCTTAATTAGTAATGCTATTTTATCAGCTTACTTATTTTATATACCCAAGTTTACAGAATCATTCAAATTCCCTTCCATTTTCAAGCGATTGAATAATCTAAATTCATCAGCTAGCATCTTGACCTGAATCGTATTTGATGATGACAACCATACCAAGAACTGCTTACTTAATTTAGATCTTTCAGAGAATTCTATTCTTGGAGCTAATCTAAGTGATGAGAGTATCAATGAGTTTTACGATTATTTAGAGAAGAATTTGGAAAAATTAAAAAACGACACGATAATTTAAAAAGAAAATATGAGTTTCGAAGATGGTCCTAGGTTGAGGGAAACTGATAGTTTGTAAAAAGGAAGAAGAGTAAATATTACCGGATTAATCGTGTCCATCCGGATTAATTTTCCCTGCACAAGAACTAGAACTCTCTATAAATTACACAAACAACAACCAAACACAAATACAATATTATTAATTATTCTAGATCTAGTACTACTCCCATTCCAACGTGGCACTAAAACTAACAATGGGGAATTGACACGCCTTTTGATAGAAAAAAAAATAAACCCGCAACACATGAAACTCCGCGTGTAGTATTTTTTTTCTTCTTCGAGGTATAAAGATACCTCGTAACCCAAATTTTCGTTATCTTGTAATATAACTCTTTGAGACAAAAAATGTCGAAATTATTTAAAATTAATTGTGGTTTTCAAACTTATGATTGGGGGAAACATGGTAACTCCTCTGCTGTGGCTCAGTTTGCTTCATCTTCCGACAAGTCAGTTAGTATTGATGCCAATACACCATATGCTGAATTATGGATGGGTACACATCCTTCAGTACCTTCCATTGCTGTTGATTCAAATAAAACTTTACGTGATTTAATCACGGCAAATCCTAGCCTGTTTTTAAGTTCAGAAGTTGTTAACAAGTTTGGTCAAGAATTACCCTTTTTATTCAAAGTTTTATCTATCGAAAAAGTTTTAAGTATTCAAGCTCATCCTGACAAGACTTTGGCTAAACAATTACATGCTAGTGATCCTAAGAATTATCCTGATGATAACCATAAACCAGAAATGGCTATTGCTGTTACTGATTTCCAAGGTTTCTGTGGATTTAAACCTTTGAATGTGTTGGCTACTACTATACAAACTATTCCTGAGTTGAATGAAATTATTGGTCAAGAATTAGTCGAAGAGTTTACCAAAGGTATCAAGAATGATGTACAAGAAGGTTCTTCTGATGACACAACTAATAGAAAATTATTGCAAAAGATATTTGGTAAATTAATGAATACCGAAGAAAAAATAATTGGTGAAAAGGCAGCAAGTTTAGTTGCTAGAACTAAAACTCAACCTGAATTATTCACTAGTATTGATTCAAGATTACCTGAACTTATTCAAACTTTAAATAAACAATTCCCTAATGATATTGGATTATTCTGTGGTTGTCTTTTACTTAACCATGTTCAATTAAACCTGGGAGAGGCTATGTTTTTACAAGCCAAAGATCCTCATGCTTATATTTCCGGGGATATAATTGAATGTATGGCTGCTTCCGATAATGTTGTTCGTGCTGGGTTCACCCCCAAGTTTAAAGATGTCGAAAACTTGGTATCAATGTTGACGTATTCCTATGGAGATGTTGAAAAACAAAAAATGCCAAAACAGCAATTCCCCAGATCGAGTGGGGATGCAACAAAGTCAGTATTATATGATCCTCCAATTTCTGAATTCTCAGTATTACAAACTGTATTGGGTAAATCTGGTGATAAACAAACAATTAAAGGTTTGAATGGTCCTTCAATTATTATTACAACCAGTGGTAATGGTACTATTGCAATCAAGGGAGAATCTGCTCAAAAGGTTGAAACTGGGTATGTATATTTTATTGCCCCAGATGTTGAAGTTGAGTTAGTTTCTGAATCAACTGATTTTACTACTTATAGAGCTTTTGTTGAAGTATAGATTAAAACACTGTATTTCATAACCATATTTTTCGTTTTGTAGTGCGCACAAAAAATACACCCAATAAACATATTGTAACAAAACAATATAAAGTCGTCCATTTTGTTCAAATTGACATACACAATTTATAAAAAATTTAAAAAAAAATCCACACCCCCTACATTCCCACATTAATTGTACACTTCAACATAATCATACGTACTTGAACAAACCATGTCTGACGAACCAGTCCAAGAACCGATTCAAGAATCAAACTCACAACAATCGGATTTAGACTCTGCAGAAAAGCTTGCCAAACAAGAAGAAATAGATTCTAGATCAATCTATGTAGGTAATGTCGATTATCAATCTACTCCTGAGCAATTGGAACAATTCTTCCATGTTGTTGGAGTAATTGAACGTGTCACCATTTTATTTGATAGATTTACTGGATTACCTAAAGGTTATGCATATATTGAATTTGAAAAAGTTGATAGTGTACAACGTGCAATTGATGAATTGAATGAAAAGACTTTTAGGGGTAGAGAATTGAGAGTTACTTCTAAAAGAACTAATTTACCTGGATTTAGAAAAAGAGGTGGTGGTAGAGGAAGAGGTAGAGGTGGTAGAGGTAGAGGCAGGGGTGGACGCGGACGTGGTGGCAGTAGGGGTAGAGGAAAGAGACCAGAAGAATCCGAATCTATTGAAACATCTACTGAAACACCAGCTGAATAGGTTGGTGATTACTTTCTACATTATTAGTATAGTTAATTTATATAGTAAATCTTAATCACGTGCAAACATATTTAAATTCTACTCATCGCCAAAAAAAATTATAAATCAATACCTTTTAATATTTATAGACATACACTAAACAGATTATACTAATGGTTTCAGTTCGTAAGAGAAAGATGGCTCGTTCATCGGTGCGTAAAAACACTAGAAGAGTCAAAGATAAACAGCGTAATATAAACATACATTCCAATCCTATAATTGCTGCTAATTGGGATAAATCATTAACTTTGCAACAAAATTATAAACGATTAGGTTTAAGGGCTAAATTAGGAAGCTTGGCTGGAGGTACTGAACAACATGTTGAAAGTTTGACTGAAATTAGAACTAAACGTGACAAGAAAAGTCAAGACAAGGAGGAGGAAGTAGATGAAGATACTGAAGATCCTGCAAAAATTCCAGTTGGTCAAGCCAAGATTATTCGTGATGAGGAGACAAATGAGGTAGTTAAAGTGATTTATGGGACTAAGAAAGTTGAAGAAGAACAAGAAGTCACAGAAGAATCTGAAGTTGTTAAACAATTACAAGAGTATGGGAAAAAACATAGTCAAATTAAAAAGGTAAGACATCAATCAGCAAGAGAAGATGAATGGTTGAAAAGTTTATATGAAAAATATGGTGATGATTATGAAAAAATGAAATGGGACAAGAAATTAAACATTTATCAACAAACTGCAGGAGATCTCAAGAGAAGAATCAATAAATGGAAAAAAGCAAATGGTATATAGGAATCACATCTATAAAATTAGCATCTATCTATATTCTACTTGGTAAATTTCTTTGTAGAATCTTACCTATAATTTCATTCATAATTTGTTTTAATTGACACTTGTCATACAATTCAACAAGAGACTTTCCTACTGTTTTATTATCTTGTAATTCAATAAGTTCAACAAACAGAGGATCAATTGGGATATTACCCAAATATGGTAAACCTAAACTTTCACTCAATTGTTTCCCACCCCCTGACAGGAAAATATTTGTACATTCTGAACAATAAGGACATATGAACCCTGACATATTCTCTACTATCCCTAACACTTCAAAATTAACCTTGTTACAGAAATTTATTTCCTTTCGTACATCAGCAGTGGAAACTTGTTGTGGTGTAGTTACAATTAATGCACCATCAGGATTTGCCCAACGTAACTCTTCAGCAATAGCAATATGTTCATCCGACGTACCTGGAGGTGTATCTATCAACAAATAATCCAACGGTTTACTCTCGCTTCCCCAACATACATCTTGTAAAAATTGTTTAATCATGGCGGTTTTCTTGGGACCTCGCCAAACAACAGAATTATTTCTATTGGAAATTAAAAACCCTAAGGACATAAGAAAAAGTCTGGGAACTACTTCTACTGGAATCCATCCATTCACAGATTGGTGTACTTGTCTATCCTCCACACCAAACATTCGTGGTAATGAAGGTCCAGTTAAATCTATATCTAATACTCCAACATTATATCCTTCATTATGCAATGTAAGGGCAGTTTGAGTAGTTACAGAAGATTTACCAACACCACCTTTCCCAGAAAGAATGAGTATTATATGTTTGACGTGATTTAATGATTTAGGGGGAGTCTCCATTGGCAATTCTAAGATCTATTAGTAATAGATCATTCAAAGAAAAATTTCTGTAGCAATATTTCCCTGCATATAAATCCAATCAACGGAAAAATGAAACGTTTAAAAAAAAAGATACCAACACATACACAACAGATTACCAACAGAACTTACACAGTATACAACATACACACAAAATGTCACGATATTCAGCAGATCAACAAGACCTTCGAACTCAACTATTTTCAACTACAACCACTCGACGTGCTCCTATAAGAACATCTTCCCCTTACGACCCCACACCTTCCACTTCTGCTAAACATTCCGAATCAATGCTACTGTCATTAGAATCACAAAATAATGAAAATGTTGATGTAATGGGAGAGAAAGTAGCCATGCTCAAGAATTTAGGAGTTAAAATCGGTGTTGAAATAAACAAAGGGATAAAATTAAATGATGAAATTACCAATCTGTTTGAAAAAGGAGGTATAAGTTTAAAAAATACATATAATCAAATGATAGTCATGAGTAAACGAGCAGGTATAAGTTGGAAAATGTGGTTGCTTGTATTTACAATTGTTGGAATATGGTTTTTCTGGATATGGTTGTTCTAGTATATATATCTAAATATAATTTTTAAGAACCAGGATTGATCGAATACTATGAGAATCTTCTGCTTCTTCTTGTTCTGGAGATTGTTCTAATATAACTCCACTTGCAGTGACTTCACTTATGGGATACTCAATTTTAGAAGCATATTTGTTGTTAACTATAGCCACGGCATCAGGAATTATATTTGTAGCACTGAGAGCTCGTCGATAAGGAGAATTTTCCTTCAGGAATATAATTGGATCACTTGTTTTTAATATCGATCGTTTAGGTTTAAGTGTATGATGTGAAGGTTTGTGTTTGGGGGTAGGTGGTGAAGTTTTCGTTTTTGTTGCCCTTTTAGTTATATCTAGTTGGAGTTGCTGTTGTTGTTTTACTTTTCGTTTCCGTGTATGGGCTTTCTTTAGATTTGTATAGTATTGATTGGTAATCATAGGTAGACTATTATTGTCGTCATCAGAATCTGATTCCGAAGAATCTGTATCAGTTAACTCTTCTTCTTCAAACGTTAATCCCTTCCAATCTATTTCTTCATCTTCTTCATGTAGTGCTAATTCTTGTTCAGATTGATTTGGCAGTATACATCCACATCCATCATGTCTACTTGAACCAATCGGATCACCATTTATTCGCAATTTCTTGAAGTGGGAAGTTTGTAATGTTGTATTTATTATGGGAGTAGATTTCATAGTTATTGTGTTTGCAAAGGGGTAAGGAGATTTTAAAAAATGTTCTGAAGTTTTAGGAATTAATTGGGAGTATAGTAAGTTTAAAGGGTTTTTGCTCAGTGGTGGATGTAATTGTTTATGTTTTAAAGATTTTCGATGTCGATATTTAGATATTGAATTAGACATGAATAATTCAAATTGATCAGGATCCATTATTTCATCAGACTCTAATACGTTCTTAGGTTCAGGTGGGTTTTGTGCTATTAATGCAGGGGAATATGGAATGATTTCACATGATTCTGATTCTGATACAGGCAGTTCAGGAAGTTCCACTTGTTCAATTTGCTGCGATGACTGCGTCAGTTCTGGTGGTTTTAGTATCTCAGGAGACTCTCTTGGTGGAGTAGGTGGAACAATTGGTGGAGGTTGAGACAAGTGTTTTTGCTTTTGTAAAATCTTACTTATATTAGGATACATCACCAGGTTTATACTTGTATTCCCATTCACCAACATCTCAATCTCCTGTAATTTCTCCACCAACGATTTGACTTTATCACTTACGACAATGGTATTCTTTAACAATTTATTAACTTCATCAGGATCAGAATTGTTCACTTTATTTAATCTTTTGACACGATGTTTCACCTCACTACTCAAACTATGAGCCAATTTAACCACATCAATATTTTTAGATTGTATCTTTTGTTCAATTATTAAATTGGTCTTGATTCCTTGAGCTAAATCTTGTTGATAATTATTGGTTATATTTAAAACATCAGAAATTACTTGGTTGGATTCGTTAGCTAGACTTGTATGTAAGATATTATCAAGTTTGAAGGATTCGATTGAAGGTAGTGAAGGTGATTTGAATTGTGGTGTATTTGACATTTAATTTGTGATAGATAACCAGCTCGTTTGATGTTTCTCTAGGGAATTTTTTTTTTTTTTTGAATTATACTCTTAACCCCTCGAATATTTCACTTATCTTGTCCATCAGTATCAAAATGTAAAGGTAACAAAAAGACAAGCGAATAACCAGGGATCGTGACTGTTGTCAAGTTATCTAGACAGTTCCCCTTTTTTCATGTGAATATGTATCTCTATATGAAAAACAGAGAAACTAGCTTGTTTTCCCCAAGGTCATGCGACACACTGTTCGGACCAGCCTTGAATATTCTACCTTGATTAATATACAGGATAGAACGTTTCTTGTTTAAAAATAACTCTACACTAAAATTATATATTACTACATTACTAAACTAATCATAAATTGAATTGCTTACAGCATTACCATCTCCAAATGGATTGTCATCCGAAACCATAGGTTTTGGATCGGGAGTAGATAACGCTTTTGGCTTCATTGGTCTTGGAGGCGGTGGAGATCTCACTTTTGGTGGAGGTGGTGGAGATTTATTTAAATTAATATTTCTCATTCTTTCATCAATTGAATCTTCCTCACTATCTGTCTCAGTATAATAACTACTATCACTATCAGAATCTTCTCCATAGGTAGGGGCATTATTACCAGTATACCCTGCTTTAATATCAAATTTCTTGAAAACTTCAACCAATTGTTCATTGGCACTAATTAAACTACCCAAAAACTCTTCATCCAAGGCAGCAATTTCCGAGGATTTCGTACTTGAAGAACCAGCACCAACGTATTGTAAATAATGCAAGATTTTCCGACGATATTTCTTTAATGTTTGAAATTCATCAAGGCATTTATCATTATCTAAAGGAGATTCTCCTGCTGGAAGTTGAAGAAGTAAATTTGATAATGTTGTTGAATGAGTATACGAAGTGGCAATAAGTTCTCTAATTTTAGGGGCTTCTACTTTATAATTAATTTGAGGAATTTCAAATTGTTCATCAGCATAAACAAGTCCTTTCTTCTTTTTCGATTTTTTCGATTTTTTCGATTTCTTATCAGAAGTCTTTTTCTTGGGAGGTGTAGTTCTCCTATGTGGAGAACTTGGAGGAGTGTAACGTTCAGTAGGTTCCTCAAATGTATCACGAGTGTCATCAGCAAGATTCTCATCACGATCAATCACATCATGCTCACGCTCCCGTCTTTCCTTTTTGGCACCAGGAATATTCTTATACAATCCTTGTAAATACTTAAAATCATCTCCCATATCAGCAAATTCATTTTTCCAACCTCTAGCCATACTAACAACCCGAGATCTCACCTTTTTATCATAGGTAAACCCCGTTCCGGTCTTTCCTGACCCCCGAATAATTCCCAGAAGCACATCAAGTAATTTATCATCTCGAGCAAGAACTTTCCCAATTGTTGTACCGGAATTCAAAACAAGCAATTCTAAAATTTGTAATGCTCGAAGTTGTTCTTCTATAGAATCACCATATTTGATTTTTTTACGTATAGCACGAGCAGCTTCGGTAGCTCCTGAACTTGGTTGAATTTTAATTAAATCAATAAGATCCGAAATATAAAGGTCTAACAGGTCTTCTTCAAGGTCAGTGTTGGTATGAGAAGAAAGTTGATTGATTTTGATGGTGATTGAAGTATATGCGTGATCTGAAAAGAGGGGCATTGTAAAGTAATTGTATGTGTGTGATTTAGTTTTGGTCTATGGACAATTTAATTTTAGTGGGAATTTCATGTGGCGTGGAGGAGCGTTGTGTGGTGCAAAAAATAGGTTGCATGGTGGAGGGGGAAATCCAGCGCTACCACATACACAAATAGAATTCGATTTAAACTTATTAATTGGAAAAACGATTACATTATCTATTAACTAGTTCCTTCTTGACTTGTAATACTATAGTAACTAAAAGTGCTGTCATGTTGACTCTGTTTCATTCTCCTTGCACGTGACAAGCTCTTCTCTTTTTTTTGTGTTTTTTTGCTTCACTTCCCTGTTGTCCAATTCTAAATCAAAAAATTTTTTTTTTCAATAAAGGTCATTCCATATTTTACAAGTTTATCACAACATGTCTGATCAATACAACCCAGATAAGTTATCTCAAGACTTCCAAAACGCTTCAATTGGCGGCGGTTCTGACCAAAGTCAACAACAACCTCAACAAGGTGGTTACCAACAACAACAAGGAGGATATTACAACATGGCTAATGCTCAAGCTTTTGTACCTCAAGGAGGATACCAACAATACCAACAATATGGTCAACAACAACAACAACAACAACCTCAACAGCAATACCAACAATACAACCAGTATCAAAACTACAATACTAGAGGAGGATACCAACAAGGTGGTAGAGGTGGATATCAACAAAACTACAACAATCGTGGAGGATATCAACAATATAATGCTAGAGGAGGGTATCAGCAATACAATAACCAACAATATCAAGGGTACGATTCTTATCAACAGCAACAACAACAAGTTCAACAACCTCAAGGTATGAGTTTGGCTGATTTCCAAAAACAAAAGGAACAACAACAAGCTGCGTTGAACAAACCAAAGAGGACACTTAAATTGGCCCCTTCAAGTGGAATTAAATTAGCAAATGCCAAGAAGGATCCCTCTCCTGCTCCTTCTGAACCAAAGGAAGAAACAGTAAGTGAAAAGAAGGAAGAAGTTAAGAAGGAAGAGTCACCAGCACCAGCACCTGTTGCTGCTGCCACTGCCACTGCCAAGAAAGAAGAACCAGCTCTTGTCGCTCGTGCAATTGGTGAATCCAGCACTCCTTCAATTGCTTCTATGGTTGCCACACCAGTAGCTTCCACTCCTTCAGGAAACCTTCAATCTTCTGATTCCGTTGCTAAACAACAAGAGGAGGAAGTTGATGAAGAAGTTGTCAATGATATGTTTGGAGGTAAAGATCATGTTTCCATTATCTTTATGGGACATGTTGATGCAGGTAAATCTACTATGGGTGGTAACATTCTTTACTTGACTGGATCAGTTGATAAACGTACTGTTGAAAAATATGAACGTGAAGCAAAGGATGCTGGACGTCAAGGTTGGTATTTATCCTGGGTTATGGATACCAATAAGGAAGAAAGAAATGATGGTAAAACCATTGAAGTTGGTAAAGCTTATTTTGAAACCGATAAAAGAAGATATACTATTTTGGATGCTCCAGGACATAAAATGTATGTTTCCGAAATGATTGGTGGTGCTTCTCAAGCTGATGTTGGTATTTTAGTTATTTCTGCAAGAAAGGGAGAATATGAAACTGGGTTTGAAAAAGGTGGTCAAACTAGAGAACATGCATTATTAGCTAAAACTCAAGGGGTTAATAAAATCATTGTTGTTGTCAATAAAATGGATGATCCAACTGTTGATTGGTCTCAAGAACGTTATAATGAATGTACTACTAAACTTGGGGTTTTCTTGAAAGGTATTGGTTATAATAAAGATGATATTGTTAATATGCCAGTCTCGGGTTATACCGGAGCAGGATTAAAGGATCGTGTTGATGCTAAAGTTTGTCCTTGGTATAATGGACCTTCATTATTAGAATATTTGGATAATATGGAACATCTTAATCGTAAAATTAATGGACATTTTATGTTGCCAATTTCTGGTAAAATGAAAGATATGGGTACTGTTGTTGAAGGTAAAATTGAAAGTGGACATATTAAAAAGAATGGAAGTTTATTATTGATGCCAAATAAGACTTCAGTTGAAGTATTGACTATTTATAATGAAACTGAACAAGAATGTGATATTGCTTATTCTGGTGAACAAGTTAGATTAAGATTAAAGGGAGTTGAAGAAGAAGATTTACAACCAGGTTATGTCTTGACATCTCCACAGTATCCAGTGAAAACAGTCACCAAATTTGAAGCGCAAATTGCAATTGTTGAATTAAAATCGATTTTATCTAATGGGTTCTCTTGTGTTATGCATTTACATACAGCAATTGAAGAAGTTAAATTTGTTGAATTAAAACATAAATTAGAAAAGGGAACCAATAGAAAATCCAAGAAACCTCCCGCATTTGCTAAAAAGGGTATGAAGATTATTGCTGTTTTAGAAGTTTCTGAATTAGTTTGTGCTGAAACTTATAATAATTACCCGCAATTAGGTAGATTCACATTAAGAGATCAAGGAACAACTATTGCCATTGGTAAGATTACGAAGTTGTTATAAACTGTTTATACTTTCTTCTTTTAGTAATTGATTAAATATATCAATTAAATTTTCAATACCTTGTAAGATGTTTTCATCGGGACCCTTGCCAGGGACATATTTTGCATGAGCAAAGTCTATGAGATTGAGGGAGCTTAATGGGGCAACATCTTCTTCTTCTTCCTCGTCGTCCAAGTTAATTTCTCTGATCAAGGGATCTGCTTCTTCGTAATCTTCCTGCAGCCACTTCTCCAAATCATTTTCATAAATAAATAATAAACTCCCAGAAAATATCCTTACTTCGTAATCCAATAAACAATTATATAACAATTGTAAACGTTTGTGAAATCTATCCAACAATTTAACAATTATTTCTTTACCATTGGGTAATTTCAGTAAATGATGGACAAAATAAAGTCGAATTCCATCTTTAATAGTTTCACGCGTTAAGGAACGTCCATAAAACTTGTTAAATTCTAAATAATTGTCCGATTCACTTGAACTATTAACAGAGACTGAAGAATCATTCATTTTTTCATATAGTTCGCCCGGTTTATTAGTGGAATCCCCACAATATACTTTCATACCACAAATTCTAAAATTATGCAGACCAGAAGTAGTTGAATCACTGACTTTTTGTAATCTGTCAATCTTCTCTTGTGGGGTAATTTCATTATCTGTTAATGTCGCACCTAATTTAATATCAAGAATACTGGGGTGAATGAAACCAGAATAACAATTACCAAGAACAATATATTGCTTGTCATTGGGTTGAGAAGGACCATGTGCATGAGCATTCATGGAATTGACATCTGTCTGTGAGAGGGTGCCCATAAAGAGAGGCATCCAATCAATCAACTTTGAACCTGGAATGTGTTCATCTGTAGTATCATCTGTTTGAACTTTTGTATAAAAATCTATTTCTTGTGAACTGGTTAGTTTTATAAAGAGTGAACCATCTTCTAGAGTAAGACAACCATCGTGACCTGCTGCTTGATGTTTTGAAGGGATATACGGAGAAAGTGTTGACATATTGACTTACCCAAACATGTGTTGCAAAGTAGTTTTTTTTCACTGTTTGATCGACTTTAGTCAGACAACATATCTACACTACTAGAAACAACAACTACGAAAGATACGTAAAAGAAACTTGACCAACTTGTAAAATCAAGGCGGACCAATGGAAATTCGGATATTGTTGGCTTGAAGCAAGTACGAATATTTCTTGGTCCGTATATGCATAATTTTTACTACAAATTTATCAGCAGAAATCTTTCCACATTTTACAAGAAAAATTATAACTGTTTAACACTGTTGTTCTGTGTCAAGTTCAGATATCAACTCATCTCCTTTACACAGCCTCAACCCACATACAATCACCTCCTTCTAGACTCTCCCTCCATTGTAATATTTTTATTTTTCCGGTTCACCACAAAAAAATTTCTCGTGTTGTTGAAAAAAAAAAAGAATTCAATTTCAAAACACAAACAAGAAAACACCCAGAAAAAGAAAAAAGGGAACTAGTGTCATTTAAATTTTTCCCGTTTAAAAATCCCACCACACAATTTGACAGAAGTGATAAGCGGCTAACTTAATCATGTCCAACCCATATCAACAACAAACACCTAACTCATATGAGTTAGACAGTTATGCCGGTAACAAATATTCCTCCAATGAAGATGATTTTGTTCAATTCATGAATGAAATTCAAGATATTAATTCTCAATTGGATAATTATTCTCATATAATTAATCTTATTAATAACAAACAAAGGAATTATTTACATGATATAGACTTGAATGATAGTGACGAAGACAACCACGCTTCTGGTCAAATTGATAATCTTGTCAACGAAGCACAATCTTTACAACTTGAATTAAAATCTCGAATTAAAAATGTTCAAACTCAAGCAGTTCATTCTCATGATCAAACTAAAGTTGACCAAGCTGAAGCATGTAGAAAACGTTTCCTTGATTTAATTCAAGAATACAGAATGATTGAAGCTAACAACAAGGAAGAAAATAAACAACAAGCAGAAAGGCAATATCGTATAATTAATCCAAATGCCACTGATGCTGAATTAAAAGCTGTAGTTGAAGAAGGTTCTACTGAACAATATTTCCAACAAGCGTTATTACAATCAAATAGAAGAGGTGAAGCAAGATCAGTCTTGAATGATGTTCAAACAAGACATCGTGAATTGGTTAAATTGGAAAAGACTATGGCCGAATTAACTCAATTATTTCATGATATGGAAGAATTGGTGATTGAACAAGATCAACCAATTCAACAAATTGAAGAGCAAGTTGCTGCTGCTCAACATGATATTGAACAAGGGGTTGGCCATACTAATAAGGCTGTGAAGAGTGCCAAGGCTGCTAGAAAGAAGAAGTTGTGGTGTTTCTGTATTTGTCTTATTATAATTATTATTCTTGCAGTTATTTTAGGTGCTTATTTTGGAACTAGAAATTAGACAAGAATAACAACCCGTTGCTGTTGTTCTATCGATTTGATACTTTTCTTAATTTGCAGACCTTTTTCATTTTAGTAATACTTTTTTATATATATACTAGCTTTGAATTTTGTGTATGTTATATAAATCCTTTTGATAATCTTAATATAAAAATTATTGATCTTTACCGGTAAGCTTATATAAATACTATATATCTAGGCATTGTAAATTTGTTCAACGGTATCAACCACAGACTCTTCAAGAGATTTAAATTTAAATCCAAGAATCTTCTGAGTTTTTGAATTATCAAACTTTTGAATGGTCTTGTTGGTTTCAACATTTCTAGAAACATCTCCCTTGGGAACAGCAGCATCTGGAAACTTTTTATTAATGATACTGGCAATTGTATCAAGAGTATAACTTCCAGAAACAAGGAATAATCTCCTACCAATAGCTTCATCATTTTCAAAAGCAACTAAATGAGCCCGAGCAACATCTCTAACATCAACGAAAACATGGCCTTCCTTGGGAATTTCATCATTCTTATCTAACTTAACCACCTTATTGATAACTTCATTGGAAAGATTTAAATTGGACTTGTCCTTAACAGTGTAAGCTTGAGGACCAAATACATAAGGTGGGTTAATAAATGAGATATCAAAATTGACCTTTTCATTGGCAACAAATTCCCGAGCAGCTAATTCAGCAAATTTCTTGGAACCATAATAACCAAAGACAGGGTTGGATAAAGCTTGTTCATGACTAATTGGATTCCAATCATCTTCAGTGTACACTTTGTTATCATCAAAAAGTGGACCAAACCCAAGAATAGCAACAGCAGAAGAAGTAACAACAACTTTCTTAATTTGTGGTCCATACTCCTTGACAGCAGAAAGTGCATTGACAGTACCTTCAATAGCAGGTTTTAATAAATCATTTTCAACATCATTAAATGAGAATGAGAATGGGGAAGCAGTATGTAGGAAAACGGTAATTTCAGGATGTCTCTTAAGAGCATCATCAAACGCACCCTTTTCCACAATTGAAGGAACAACTTCATAAGAAAAATTCTTGTCATTAACCAAAGATTTCAATTCTTCACCCTTGGCTTCGGATCTAACTGAACCAATAACCTTGTAAGCTTTTGCAAGTAATTGTTTGACAATATGTTGGGCAATGAAACCATTGGCACCAGAAACGAAAACTGAAGTGGACATAGTAGTAGGATGTTATTTATTGATAGGAATGAATAAAAGAAGATTTAACATGGAATATAGTCTTCTATTTATAGTTTTGCTGCACCAACATTTTGTGTAAATGAATTTAATCACAAATATGAGTTTAGTTGCAAATCAATTAAGATCACTCTTCGGGGTTTCCGTATTAGGAAGTCGCATAGATTTTTTAGCCGATGATTTGTAAGCCAGGTTAGGCTTAATTAACACTGAAAAAAATATTTGTACAAGACTATTCCTGTATATAACTCACGGCTTTTTTTAGACTCGTAAAATACCATGTATCTCCACAGAATCAAGTATCTTTTCAATACCCAAATACATCATATTACAAGGTCTAACCTACATCAACCTTTGACAGAAGATTAAATCAAGACAAAGAACATTGAATTGCACAAAGAGGAACTGATTGAAAAAATTTTAAACTCGAACTCAACCCACAAACAGTATTTAGAAATCTTTAACTGTCCAGAACTGGATGGAGATTTTGCAAAAGCTTATACTTATATTTCCAAAAGGCCAAACTCTGGGTTCATTATGGAATACCTTGGTGATAATCAACTACCTATTCCTATAAGGTTAGGGAAGTTGTTGTACCCTGAAACATTACCGGATAATCTGTACCTAGATGTTATGTTGGCGCAAAACTTGACCCCAAAAGTGTGTGGAATAAATGTTTCGCAACATTGTTGTCTTTCCAAGGTATGACAATACTGACAGTAAAAGAAAAAATTGACCAAGAGATCCTCAAAGGAGACTCTGTATGGGTCAACTACGATTATTGAGTGAGCAGTACTCACTTCTATCATCAAGTCAAGAGGGTTAACACCAGCTTGTTAATCACGAGTTTGTTCATGACGAGCCAGTACATGATCACCCTGTTCCAGAAATAATCGCTCCAAATGCTAGACACGGAAACAATAACAAACGTGCTAATCATAATGTGAGAAACAATGAAGAAACAAGGCAATTAGAACAAGATCCCTGGAATAAATTTGAGACTGCTATGCGAATATTATGAAAGGTTGAAAGTCCCATTGCCGCATGAAGTACCATTGCTAACCTGAGTCGCCACTGAAACATTGTAAAAAGATATAAAATGTCGTAAAACGACGAAGAATTGAAGGCGGATATATGTATAGTTATTCTAACTTGATTAATGTATCTATCTTGTTTAATAGTTAAAACTTTCACATTTCTCTTCTTCTCTAGAAGTTCGTGTTAAAATGAGAGTAAACCGATCTAGAGTCTACCCCGGATTACAAATCATGGTTGCAAAATCCGAATTAGGAAAAAGTCAATAGTTTTTATCTGTGGCAATTATCATGTCCGAGATTTGCCCAAAGGAGTTAAGAAAAGAATCACAAAGAGTAGAGTCGCATATGCACAGCGCAAGAATACCATTGCTGACTAATTATTAAACTGTTTGTCAAACGAACACAACTTAGTAATTGACCTACGTTGAGGAACGTTTGTTTGTTTACAGTGCTTCCTTCAAATGTATTGATTAAGACGGAATGAAATTCTACAATCTGATCACAATGTCTGAAGGTTTGGTGAAACATAGTACTACGATCCTCAAGAATGGTGCAAATCACAGCTTTGAGAGAGATGTTATTTATGCCACTGACTGTAACTGTAAATTGATGTATTATTCCACTGACATTTTTAATTTCCCTCGTATATATAAAGGCCGTTGCGTTACCGCAAGGTCGTTGATTAAAAAAAATACCTCTGTATCAACTGTATTAAGGCATTTAGAGCACGCTATACATTAGTGGATCAAGTAGGAACAACAACATCCAGTTGTAAATAACCAATCATCTGAGTGTGATATTCATCATCTTCATAGGATTCTTTGATTAGTTTAATTAACTGTTGGGTGCTTTGAAGATTAGTCTTGAGACTAACATCAATTTCAAGAGCTTTCAAATCTAAGTGGTCATTTCTGGACAAAACACCAGCCAATAGAATTTCCGTTCCTTTTCGATATTCAATAACAAGTTCGAATTCATTCAGCTTTTGCGACCATCTTCTGGCACGATCATGTTCAGGCTCTCTAGAAAAGGTGAGGTAAACATTGGTTATCGGTAAGGGCATAGTGTATTAATAGTATAATCAATTGCTAAAACAACGACCACCTGAATTCAAAAAGATCTCTTGAAGAAAATTTCTAGCTACGATGTAACTGAAAGAATCTCCTTCAAGGTTTGGTTGGGTGACCTTATTAAGTTTAAAATGACTTATCATGAACTGGATAAAAGCTTAAAGTCTCAATTCATATCTCATTCCATGAAGATTAAAGGAAGAATGGTGAACGGGACCTCATTTTTGAGGAAAACATTATGTTAGCCTATGATCGATGCACTATGGAAAAAGGGTCCTATCGACTATGGTATGATCTTGACCGATACTACTAATGACATCAGGGAGGATAGTATCCAAAACATTATGCTCACAGTTGGTGACTGCTTGAATGGATTCAAAGGATGTTCTCCCGAGGATCGTATCACAATGGTAATGAAAGCAGTTAAGAATTTCTATGAGAAGGATCCTCACGGCATGTCTCCTGATATATGGTGATATTTGAGGGCAATGTTGATTAAATGGAACAAGCCTGTGATGAGGGAAATGATTTCTATGGTTGAATATAGTCGGTATAAAGCTGATGATGTTCTGTCTCAAACTGCCTTATCTCAATTTATTTGAATCAGGACCACTGACGGTGGCGTCAGACCTAACAGAGTGTGCACAATATGCATGACTTGACAAAGCTACTGAAAAATCTCATAACAACTAGGCTGCTTGAATGAGTCCACTGTGATACAATTGATGTCATCGTGGTTAATGGTCAAAAATGCTATACCACGACCCTATTAGATGAATAAATTTCGAGTCCATCTTTAAAGAATCGAAGATCATTCAAGTTGATCAGATTAAAAGAGATTAGAATCAATTGTTTGACTCTTGATTTGTTAGAGGTACCAACTGAAAATAACAAATTCAATATACTCCAACGAATCAGATGAGTACATTAAATGTTGTCTTCACTCGGGAGAAGACTATAAACAAATGTAATTACTAACAACCAATCAACCAAATACCTGTTCGTCAACCAGGTAAGTGTAAACCTAGAGAAATCAATTAGATAATAAGTCTAAGGCAAAATCCTGTTGTACTCTCCACTGTACAATCATGCAATGGAAACGTTCAAAATAGCTCCCAAAACATCCAAAAAGAAACGTAACTCGATGACGACAACGAAAAATGTCACCAGTGACATCATTTCTCAAATAGGAAATGAATATCGCTAAAGAATTTGGCTTGCTCAAAGAGTAAGTGTATCAGACAATATTTGAATATACCTTTGGATCTTCACCAATGCAAGCATTAGAAATTAGAGAAGGTGTGGGGGAATTTCAACAAATAAAGTCACTAGATACTTTCATTCAATTTTAAACAATGAAATCCCCATCCTATTAGTCATATCACTTGATGGATATATGGCAATACTTTAATCCAACCACGATAGGTGAAATTCCCTAGTAAAACGTAAAACCAGCGATATCGGACTTTCCCCCAAGTCCGTGAATAACCGAATCGAAGGTTTTAGAATATGTTTAGTTTATAAATTGGTAATTCTCGGTGATATCCTGCATATATTCCAGCAAATCATCATCGGAGCGAAACTAACAAACAAATTATTCAGATTTCTCCCGAAACCGGGCACATCACGTGTATTATTTTGCGGGTGAAATTTTTCAGTTCAAATTTTCTGGAGTAAAAAAAAATGAGTAATTCTTCTTGCATCGAGTCATTTTCAAAAACCTTTATCCCTATAAATATAAGTTTATACTTCCTCCTTTTTTTTGGTTGGTTTTTTTTTTCTTCAAAGCTATAAATCTTATTAACCATGCCTATGTTAGCTGATCCTTCTGTCAAGTATAAGAAATTTCCTGACGTTAATTTACCTAATCGTCAATGGCCCAGTAATTCATTAAATAAATGTCCTAGATGGTTATCAACCGATTTAAGAGATGGAAATCAATCTTTACCTGATCCCATGTCTATATCCGAAAAGAAACAATATTTTAATAAATTGGTGGAAATTGGATTTAAAGAAATTGAAGTGGCTTTCCCCTCAGCTTCTCAAATTGATTTTGATTTCACAAGATATGCTGTTGAAACTGCTCCTGCTGATGTTTCCGTTCAAGTCTTGTCACCATGTCGTGAAGAATTAATCACAAGAACTATTGAATCCTTAAAGGGGGCCAAAAGAGCCACAGTTCATATTTACTTAGCTACTTCCGATTGTTTCCGTAATGTTGTCTTTGGTCTTTCTAAGGAAGAATCCAAACGTAAAGCAGTTGAATGTACGAAATTAGTTCGAAAATTAACCAAAGATGATCCTTCTACAGCTGGTACTGATTGGGATTTTGAGTTTTCCCCAGAAACTTTCTCCGACACTGATTTAGATTATGCAGTTGAAGTTTGTGAAGCTGTCAAAGCTGCATGGGAACCAAGTGTTGACAAGCCAATTATTTTCAATTTACCAGCAACTGTGGAAATGGCTACTCCCAATGTTTATGCTGATCAAATTGAATATTTTGCAACTCATATTACTAACAGAGAAACTATTTGTATTTCCTTACATCCACACAATGATCGTGGTTGTTCAGTTGCTGCTGCTGAATTAGGGCAATTAGCTGGTGCCGATAGAGTTGAAGGGTGTCTTTTTGGTAATGGTGAACGTACTGGTAATGTTGATTTAGTTACTTTGGCTCTTAATTTATATACTCAAGGGATTTCCCCCAAGTTGGACTTTTCCGATATAAATTCAGTAATTGATATTGTGGAAAAGTGTAATAAAATCCCTGTGCATGCTAGAGCTCCATATGGTGGATCTCTTGTGGTTTGTGCATTCAGTGGATCCCATCAAGATGCAATTAAAAAGGGATTTTCTGCACATGAAAAGGAAAGGGAAAAGGCCAAAGCTCAAGGGAAAAATGTTCATTGGAAATTACCTTATTTACCTTTGGATCCTCAAGATATTGGTAGAACTTATGAAGCTATAATTAGAGTCAATTCTCAATCTGGTAAAGGTGGATCTGCTTGGGTTATTTTACGTAATTTAGAATTGGATTTACCAAGAGGATTACAAATTGCGTTTAGTAAAGTTGTACAAGATCGTGCTGAAATTAAGGGCCAAGAATTAACTAATGAAGAATTATGTGAATTATTTAAACAAGAATATTTCATTGTATATGATGATAATGCTCCACCAACTCATTATAAATTAGTTGATTATTCAATAAGTACTCCAAGTAAAGGAATTAAACAAATTGATGCAGAATTAGATATTGATGGCAAGACTGTGAAAATCTCAGGACAAGGTAATGGTCAACTTTCAGCATTCACTGATGCCATTGCTAAACATTTCAACATTGATATTACTGTCAAGAATTATCATGAACATTCTCTTGGTGATAATGATTCGGCTTCAAGAGCTGCAACATATATTGAAATTGCCCTTAATAATACAGTTACCAGATGGGGTGTGGGTATACATACTGATGTTTCTCAAGCTTCTTTCTTGTCGCTTATTTCAATCTTAAATGGTTTACAAAGAAATGGTGATATTTAGTGTTTGTATTAATTTTTTGACATTTTATGTATGAATTTTAAAAAAAATTGTATTTGTTATATATCTTTGTAGGGTTACCCGACTTGTGCACGTATTTAAAACCGACGCATAAGAAAAACACCAATTTGTTTTCAACAAAGTAAACAACAAGACGATGACACAAGATAATCAAACTAATATTGCTGATACATACAAACAACTAAATGAAGCTGAAAAGCAAGCTGCTAATTTAGAGAAAATGTTGGATAATTTTGAATCGAAAATCGAAGCCATTCTAAAAGAAGCTCAAGATATAACTAAGGAGCAAATAGAGCCAACTACAGACAAACCACCAGCAGAAACTCAATAAACATACATTTACTTACTTAATATTTTCAATAATTCACTCTTTGATATAAATTCTGGTTCGGTTGTTTTTTGAAACGGATTTATTGGTCGTTTGGGATTCATCACCATGGAATCTCCATCCATGGGAGTAACATCTAATTCATTGATGCCAACTTTCGCTGACATTCCTCTTTCCAACCACCATTTTTGAGTATCGGAACTTGGTGGTGGTAATGTTATTGTATCTTCTAGATCAAGATAATCAAAACTAGCACTAAGGATATCATTTATCCCTCCATGGGTCTTTTTGTATGTATCATATAATTGATTAGATAAGTTCTTTCTTGTAGAATAATCAATTACATCCACAGTAATTTTAAACATGGAATAAACTGGTCTATGGTCGGAAAATATCAACTCTTGATCGGAATTATATACTAGCGGCTTTATAATGTTTGTTCGTGATTGATACAAGATTCGATCAGTCCATGCGGGAATTCTTTGCTTTTCACTAGTATCATAGTTTTTCGTTCCATTATCAAATTTATAAGTTGGTGGGAATTTAATTTCTAATTCATGGAAAAATGGAAAACTCTCACCGTCAGCCATTTGTTTATTTAATTGATCAAATTCAAATAATTTGCCATATTTTTCGGTGTCAATCAATTGTCGTACATGACTTATTGGTAAGGCAATTCTATAATTGAAATCTCCTAACCAGATAATAATATCATGATTTCGTATCCTTTTATTCTTACTAAATTGGATCCCTTTGGATAATGTCTTGTAATTTGCATGTCGTTCTTCAATATTAGTTAATCCCGCAGCTAAATGACTAGAAACAAAACAGCAACTGGTGTTACAATATTTAAAACTGACACCAACACCACCTTTATTGGCACTAACTCCCTTTAATCCTGTCTTCTTGAATGAACATTCAATATTAGAAATGTATTTTAATTGATCTTGTTTGACATAAAGTAACAAAGCTAGTCCACCTAATTGTCCACTCCACATAACCATATATTTCCCCTTGTTATTTAAACAATGCAAGATTTTCTCTTCCCAATGAGATTTATTCTTGACATCAGTATTCACCATTTGTTGAGGATTTAATTCAACAATTTCTTGTAATCCAATAAACACTAAATCATAGTCAGTATTCGCATCGGGGAATATCCAATTGGTTATATCCCCCTCGTAAACCGTTGCGTTGACATTGAACGTTGAAGCAAACAAAGTAATATCTAAATGAGAAGTATATAAATCAGCAGATTTCGTCAATTCTCTTGAAACATAATCATGGATAGGGTTATGTAAACTTAAACTAGTTTGATCTTGTAATCGACCTAATAATTTTAAAATTGCCCCTTCATTAGGTTTAGATTCTACTACAACTCCAGAAAGATACTTTTTGGTGATGTGAGATTTCATGGTTGATGTAGTTGATTTAGCACTTGATGTTTGTAATTTATCACTTGTAGAAGCAAACTTTAATGTTAATTTACCAAGATATGTTTCATTCTCTTGCCATAATTCACTGTGTTTGGTATACACTTCATGATCAAGTGTTATCCCCACATCTTTAAATGCTAATTCTAAAACTTCTTGATTGATAATCTTTCCTAAAAAGTCAACTTTATTCAAACAATCAAAGGAATTTATTCGAAATACTCCTAATTGTTTACCGATAAAACTTTTCGTTACATTGTCATATAATAACGCCCCAAAATCACCAAGGGAATTGGATACCAATGAAACAATATCATAAGGGTTAACCCCAGTATATCCAATTTTTTTCATTCTTGAAGTAGGTATAGGAACATGAGTATATAATATTTGATAATCTCTGCTATTTTCATTGAAATATTCAAGATGTTGTTCATATTCAAGATTCAAAACTCCCTTGTAACTTTTAATGTCTTGTGACAATGCATTTAATACATGAATATCACCAAATTGAGTAGCTAATATATCAAAATGTCGACTCATGGCATGTTGACTGGCTTCAAATGATCGAGGAAATATGACTTTTTTACTTGTTGAAGATAAAATATTTTTACTATTCTCTATTTCCCAATATGTTGGAACGTTACCTCGAACTATAACATAGGACAAGACAAACTTTCGACAATACACCACAACTTCTGATTCTACGAAATTCGAAGTATATCCATTCCCATCAACTCCCCAATCTCCAAATAACGGACCCTCTTTAAGACAAGCTTGTTTAGAAATTAACGTCAACAAAGCCTCTTCACCATTTATACTTGTATTTACAGTCTTGGCGTACCCTCTCGCTATAATAATACAAAACCCAGTAGCATCAAATTGATGTTGTTCATATACTGACAATCTATTTCTAAATTCCATAAATTCACTCATCATAAATCTATTCCATTGAAATCGACAAAAATAAGTTGAGTCAGCAATAAGGTTAAACTCTGAGTTAATTCCTCGTTCTTGAATATTGGAAGTGACGTCAAATTGTCGAGAATAAAAGAAACTACCACTAGACAATAATTTCTTGATTGATTCAGCTGGATATTCCCTAATTAGCTTTTCTCGTTCTTGAAATTGTGCTTCTTCATTGGTTATCCCATCATATTCATCATTATCTAAACAATAAAACTCAACTCCTGTAATTCTATATATTCGTTCGTTAATTGTCGGAGATGCAATAAATTCATCCTTGGTGATGAATCCAAGATATATATTCCCTTTGACATTAATTAATCCAAGAAATCCAAGAAGGGAAGTACTTCTCGGAGTTATATCTCGAAAACTTGATACATCAAGAGAATCTCGATTAATGAATTCAACCAATACTTTATTAGCACTTGGTTTCAGTTGCAGCAGCAGTGAAGAAGAAGAAATTAATTTTTTTAACCTTCGTTGTTCCCTATACCTTGGCCAAGGGTGTCGTATAATTAAAGCATGAGTTGTAGTAGTCAAGATAAACGTTCGAGGTTTCTCATTGAGGTATAATTTCATTCTAAAAGATCTATAAAGGAATAGTTAGAACATTCTAGTTTGATATTTAAATGTGTTGTCTAAAAAAAAATTAGATGTTTGCGATTCTTGTTTGTTTTGATCCTGCATAGACAGTATCTTTTTGAGGCGCAAGATATGTGTTGCCAAAATTTCTGACAATTATCATATTACTACAGAACTAAATATAGAACAAAAAGGAGTAGACATTACTTGACTACTTAATTTTCCTTTTTTGTCTTTTTCTTTAAATGTCCTTCAGGAATCCAATTAACATCATAACTTGAACCGGAAGGAGTGTTTGATCTTGAAGATGCTTCACTTGAAGGAGATCCAGTCTTTTTTGGTTTAACAGGAGCAACACCTTGAAAATATTGTTTACCCCAAATATCATATCCAAGGTATCCTAATCCAGCAATTGATGCAAGTAAAATCAATTCTAACAATAATAATCTTGGATCAAAGATTGATACAGGTTTATCTTCCACAGTAAGCAATTGACTTCTAACAGTCAACACTTTAAGTTGATTTTCATGAGAAACAAAGATTTGTGGGAATAATCTATAATTTCCTGGAACTAAATTCACAGGAATTTCTTGGTCAAAAGTCCCTGAAGTTCCTGGTGGAATAATAAGCATGTCAATTCTACCCATAGTCAAATTAGTTTTGACTTCACCAGTAATAACATCTCTATAAGACCCAGTGACTCCTACAAGGGTAATGTCTTCTTCTTCATCATTTTGTACTTGATATTTAAGTACAACTACATCATCATTTAACCAATCAGCAACATCATTGGCCTTAATTTCAGGAGTACCAACAATTGTGTAATCAACTTGAACTCCAAATGGTTTAGGTTCTTCAGTGGTTTCATAAGCAGAGACTGTAGATACTGCTACAGCAAACAAAGTTAAAATAGAAGTGAATTTCATTGTTAAAGTCAATTGAATAGTTAGTTTGCTGTCAATTGTTCACTGAAAAAAAAATTAAGGAGTTTTTTGACGAACTTTGAAAAGTTGTTCAATTTTTTTTACACCCACAGATTTACCTCACGTGATTGGTATCTTCAAAATTTTCCAAAGTAATTAATATCGAACCAGTATTAATATTAGGTAATGTTGTCAGCTCGAGCGAGGATATTGTATATCACTCGACGATATGTTTCCGCAAAAGATCGTTTGAGTAAAGAAGAAATAGACAAGATTATCAATGCAGCATTACGTAGACGAGAAGAACGAGCTATAAAACGATATGAACAACATTTTACCTTAGCTGAACAGTATCAAAGACATCATAAACAAGTTCTTGATATTATAAATGATCCCAAGACTGTTAAATCGATGTTTCCTAAACCGGGTATTTCACAAGTATCTACTTATAATGAATTGATACAACAATTTGGTAATGAACTTTCATATAGTGATATTGAAATGAAAACGACAATACTCTTGATAAGTCACTCAATTCTTGAATCAATAGGCATTGAAGAGTATTTAATCGAGAACTATCCTGTTGACTCTCCCGAATACACCAAGTTAAAACCAATCCTTGATCAAGGGAAACATTCATCCTGGTTTAATTCTCTTGAACAATATCGATTTAAATTTCATCATTATAAATCAGGACAATATTTAAATTATTGGAAATCAGATACAACTCCTTCAATATTAGGTGATGATTATATTAGGTTTCATCTGACTGTCAAAGATTCCTCAGAATATATCACGAGATTTGATCAAGCCTTTAAAAAATATGAACAAGATCAAAGTCATACTATCCTTGGTTTGAATATAGTACAAACTTTACTTCAATGTAATAAACATACACCTACAGTTGAAATATGGACATACTTACTTTCACAATTACAAAAACACAATCTTGATAATTTTGCCAGCATGATATATCTTTCATTATTTCATTATAAACATCAAACGACTGTGCTTGGTAAACACCCAGACTTGCTAACTGCACCAATAATGCCTGATCATTTCACACATATAATACAAACAGATCCTGAGATTCTTGGTCCAATATTCACATATCAAGCTCGAAATCAAGATTTAGAAACTGCTGTTGATTTACTTGCTTTCTTACAATTGGAAAAAGTAATCAAGGAGAAACATCCTTATATGTGGTCAAGATCAGGGATTCAGCTTATTCGAATTCCACAAAGTATATTTGTGGGTGAGCAGTTAACCATTTCTCGACAATGCATGTATACAATTATGCGAGCATGTCTTGATCTTAAACTATACCCCTACTTTGGATTATTGTTTGATAAGATATTAGTTGATTCGTTAGATGTAAACACAATAAAGTTAAACACAGGAAAGTATAAGTTCGTGGAGAATTTATTTGATGAAGAATTATGTATGTTGTGGTTTGAATATTGTCAAGAAACAGTAGATAGTGAAGCTGTGGGTTGGTTATTAACTTATTTCTTACCTAGTTTCTTGGAACGACAACGTCAATTTCTGGAGAAGTTTAAATTGGAATTTAAACAAATGATGGTGGTGTGTGATTATGAAATGAAGTATAACGAATTGCTGAAGAAATATGGTTTATAAAATTACATGTACATAGAATAATAAACTTGTAGCTTTGCTAGAACAATCAAGATAACTGTTTCTTTAAGCTATTGATCTGTTCTTCACACAAATCAATAGCTTTAAAGAAACAATATTCAGATCATCTTTTCAACCAGAGGTGTTAGAAGACAATTCCCTTTGTAGGAAAGGGAACTGTCAGCAAGTTAATTTTATTCCCAAAAAGAAAATGATATATAAATCAAGGGGGGGGGGGGGTGAATATAATTTTTGAAATGTGTCATTTTTAACATTCCGTAGTAAAGACAAAGAAAGTGGCAGCCAAAAACAACTACACCCAGAAATCTCTTTAAATCTATTATTAAATATTAAAAGTACAAATGAAATAAATATACAAAAAAAAGTTATATGCAAGGAAGGAAAGGGGTGATTCACCTAACGATAATACTTCTTTTCAAAGTATCTAACAGCATTAAACCCAATAAAACTAAAAGCAAACCCTAATTCAAAGGCAATATCACCACCATAATCACCAATTTGTCTTGCTAAAACTCCTGAATACCAAGTTTGATTCATACCTAAAACAACACCAGCTACACCACAACAGAAACCAAAAGTACCGGCAATACCAATTGGATAACTTGTCTTGTCATGGAAATTTTCATAATCATAAGCAGAAAATTTTCCTTTATTCCAAACAAAATGTTCAGCCAACATTAATGATTCATAAATTGCAAGATAATAAGCAATTAAATTCATAAAATTTTCCATAACTGATTCAAACAAGTAATAAGCTGGAATACAAATAGCAAGAGTAACACAATTACCTAAAATAGTCCAGAAAACTCTTGGAACTTTAGCAAATGGACTCCAAAATGCTTGTACGGAAAGAGCAAGGGAATACATGTTGGGGACGTTATTAGCCACGGTACTCAAGGCTAAAAGAACACAACAGAATTGACCAAATCCATGTAAGGAATCTTCGACAATAATAGCATAAACTAATCCACCAACAGAATATTCATTATAAAGATCAGCCCATCTTTGATTGGTAAGAGTACCAGTAGCACAACCAGCACCAAGAATCAAGGTGAATAAAAGTGGGAACCATAATCCAAAGAAAATACTAAAGAAAATCTTGAATAAATTGGCATTACGTGGCTGATACACAGTATAATCGGAAGCATAAGTAGTCCAACCAGTAGCAAACCCGAAAATAGTCCCACCAAAACTCAAAACATTCCCAGCAGTAGTTTGACCACCAACAAATGCTTCACTGGTAAAATTACCCGACATGGAAAATCTGGCAATAATAACAATGAAAACTGCCAAGTTAGGAATCCAAGACCATTTTTCATAATGATGAATGACATTATATCCAAAGAATGTAACTAAAATGGTTAAAACAACTAAGATCAAACATCCAGCCCATGGTGGCAAAGTTTGATTATTAACAATATGTAATAATTGCGCAGAAGACATGATATTCACAGCACCCCAACCAACACAAGCAACAGCATTAATCGCAGCAAATATCCTCGTGGTAATATCACCAATTAAAAATTTTGACAATATAATTTGTCTTAACCCCAACACAGGACCAAAACATGAAAAAAATGCCACAAAGAAAACCCCTAAAGCAGAAAAGAAAATAATCACAAGACAAGCTTGACCAAATGCTAAATCAAATACAGTAATACCCAAAGCACCTAATGAAAAAGTAGCAATAACTAAATTGGCTGAGAGCCACATGGTAGCTGCGTTCCAGAGGGAAGTATCAGTTTTTTCTTCATCAGTGACTAATTCAATACCTTTAGTTTCAGCTTTTAATTTCTGAGCCCAACGATCAATGAAATTGATTTGGCTGGATGTTGAACTTAATTGTTCAACTTGTGGAGATTCAATAGAACCCTTTTCGGTAGTTTTCTCAAGGTCAGACATTTTTTGAATATATATATTTTGGATGGAAGATGAATGAAGTATATTTACTTAGGGTGTATGGTTATAGTAAATATAGAGTAGGTGATTTTTTGGGGGGTATTGGGTATAGTTTATAAAGGTTGTGTAAAATTTAAAGTTTTAACGGATTGAGGGGGAGATCTGGGTTAGAAAACCTTTTTGATGATAACGTTTTCAAAAAAAAAAACCTCAAAAAATGAATCGAGAAATTTCTTAAACTTTTTATAGAAACTTAAGATCTTGGCTTTACTACATAAAGATAAAAATTCATGACAATGAGAGGGTACATAGTAAAAAGAAAAATTTTTAATCATCTCATGCGAAAAGGAAAAAAAAAATAAAATGCTGAAAAAGAAACGGAAAACAACGGATAGTTATTATTTACGTCAAACCGACAATAGAAATGAAAATATTTTTAATGTTCCCAGTGCAGGACCATTGTTGGAATTGCCTTAGTAAATGGGAAAAACCTGTCGAATGGCTAAAAAAATAATCTGAATTGAGATAAGGAACCTCCGATGCATTGGACAACAAGAAGAGGAGAATGCGATAGTGATAGCTGATAATGATAATGACAATGATAACCAGTTTCAGATATTTGGTTTTTTGCACCCCTCCTTCAATTTCAAACAAGCCAACTTTCCCCAGACTCTTTGTCAAGAGTTTTCTTTATGTGACATAGAAGGTAAATTCTTGTCATGGCATAACATAACACTATACCACCTTAACTATGTAATCTGCCAAACTCATCACTTGCCTCTTCCACCAGCACCAAATCTTTTTTTTTTCTTTTTGTGCCTTAGCCAGAACGGCACTTGAATATTTTTAATGCAAGAAAAAGCAAAAAAAAATATTTTTCCAGGTTTTTTTTGTTTTTCTTGTCTTATTCTCTCGTACCCTATCAAATCACAAAACTCGTACTACACATAGCACAGGAGTCAAAAGTTAATATTTGATTAATTAAAACCGATTTAACTGTCACCGTAAGTTTCTAGTTCGTTTGACATTATGAGATGTATGGGTTCAGCCCCATTCATTGTGTATCAATCCCTTAACAATTGATTTACCATTCGTTTAAATTGACAAAATCCCTTTCAAATGCATATTTAGTTTCAATTGACAACGTGGAGCATAGATAACGCATGTCTCCAGGGTTTGTTGATAAGATAACTAACAAAAGCGGAGATATCAAAAACCCAATCTTGATCCCACATGAAAAATTTTTACAAGTAAATTATTTTTTAAAATTCAGCTTTAAAAAAAATTATTTGAAAAGATGACCTGCGACCTGTGTGGTAGCGCCAATAAAAAGAAAAGTTCTTAATTCGGAAAAACTCATAAGCGAGAGATGCTCATCGTTTAAAAAATTGTGAGGCGGGTTTGAATGTATGACATGATCAACACCGGTTATTTCGGATGTGTATGTTCCTGTAGGTTTAATTCCTGTTGGAGTTACGTGTTGTAATCCGAGAGAGGATTTCCAGAAGACTGATGGAAGATGTTCATTTCAAGTAAAATTGGTAAGAATTCTTGCCGAAATTATAGAAATGTTGCAAAAGAAAATAATATGGTCAATGTTATACTATTCTCTTACAATTTCAAAATTTTAAAAATAGGCTTTTTCGTAATTGAAAAATTGGTTGCAAATTGTTTCCAAACCTTAATTAAAACAAAGAATCCCTCTTTCCCTCAGGGGCTTTCATTACATATTTATTGATTTAAACATATAAACAATTAGCTACTCAATATTTCACATCATTCAAACGGAGTATCTCCTGTAATCTAAAAAGTTTACCTTGTAAGCATGTCATTTCATCGACCAATTTTTCAACACTGATTTCCAACTGTGACATTCGTTCCATTTTCTTGCTCTTGATCTTCGGGCAGCTTTTGTGTTTTTAGCTCGTTTAAGCAGTACAGGATCTGTTGCACACACTATTATTGGTGCTTTAAATCTCTTGAGTGATTTCTTTGTATCGAGTAATGGCGTGGGAAGTGTTGATGATGTTGGTATTAATAATTGGTCAGAGGAGTTTCATTTGGTCCTGGTTGAAGTTGTAATAGTTAGACTGGACGTGACTGTAGTGTGTACTGACTCAGGAGAAAGAAGCTTGATCAAATACACTTGAATAGATAGACATGAGATAGGGATCAATAGGTAACTCAGGTTCAACTAGCTTGGTTGTGTGTTCATCGGATGCAATTAAGATATGGGAATCTTCAGACACAAGTATGGTAGACATAATAGTTTCTTAGTGGTAGTATTTTAGTAACAGGTAAATGAAATAATTGTCTTAGAATTACTATATGATACTCCAAGAAGATACCAATTGTCCAACTCATTAATTGTTTACATGCTACACAAATTGTTCTAAACATAGAGTCTACGTCACAATGTACAACTACGCTGGAATTTCCTCAATATAGTTTATTTAAATAACATCAATATTTTTCAAATTTCCTATTCTACATCAATTATTATTGGCAACTCCAAGAAAGCTATATTTGGTTTCATGGATAACTTGTTGTACACACCCCAATAAGCTAATTCTAACCAGCTTAAAATAACTATCATCCGGGAACTCTGATGCTAACAAAATAAATATGCTTGACACTATCCATGACCATACATGCTTCGCATATTTCTTAACAAACTTGTTACCCCAGCTTCCTGAACCTGCACTCAAGACAATATTCCTCCAAGTTACCCAGGAACATTTAACTAAGTTCTTTATGAAATTTCCAAATTATTATATCCAATTGGCCATCCGCAATTATTTTTCAGTTCAACTTCATTTCATGATTAGCCCTGGACCTATTCGTTCTCACTGCATCTTTACGGGGATGAACAGTATTCTTGGTTTCATGGATGATTTCCCCGAGATTATTCCTAAACGATTGACTATTTGTAATAATATGAATTCTAATTTTAATGAAATAGAGAATATTTTACAAAGATATCACCATAGAATTTGCCAAGTTCACCAATTAGAAATTTTAACTACATTAGGTACCATTACGCTTGCTCAATTCAATTATGTGTTATCGTTTAATAATTTGACAAAGCTTGATTTTAATACCATGGATTTGAGACCCATAAAACAAGGATTACGTGACAATCCAATGTATATAAACCACCAGAATCTTAAGGAGATTCGTTTTTGGAATGATACATTCGACATAGTGCTGTTATTTCAGTTACCCCAAAACTTACAAACTTTTTCATTATCAAATATAGATATTAGGGATTTAATACTTCCCCCTACTCTCAGTTGTGTTTTATTAAGAACTCTCCCTATTCCTAATTTTTCAATAGTACGAGATAAGTTCCCGGCAAGTTTAACACTGCTTACACTAGAGGTTAATCGGTTGGAAACTTTAGTCATTGATGATTTACCTGATGCGTTACGTAAATTATTTATTTCAAACAG